>APFE030822197.1:25165-61382 GCA_000404065.3 Pinus taeda
ATAAATAAATAAAATAAAAAATAAATAAAATAAAAAATTATTTTGGCGTCAACACTTTTTGATTTCAAGGTGTTTTTTGCACCAAACAAAATGGCTTTCATTGTTTTTTACAGTTATTTTTTAAAAATATTGAAAATTTACTCTGAAAAAAATGGTGATGCTGAATCAACACTTTTTATTTTTGGGTTGTTTTTTCATGTTTTTTTGGGACATTTGGACTCGAGTACTTGTTTTGATGTAATAGTTCTTGTTTGATCGATAACTATGTTTGAAGCTGAAAAGGATACACACTAACCAGAATCCTATAGATATGTTGATAAAGGTTGTAATGAGAGAGAAATTGATCTACTGCCCAGTTTCAATAAACCTTTAAGAAAGATGATGAAGATGAGAAAAATTCAGGTCTAAAGTGGAAGCATTTTCTAGCAAGTGAAGAAGTAATGGAGTTGATATAATCAGTCTCCATGTGGGAGATTGTTGGATGTGGAGCCAAATTATCTTCTTGATTTAGAGGTCTTTTTTAGTTGTTTTTGGATCCCAATCCTTGACGGGGGGGTCTGGGGGGACTTCTCCCCCACTATTGCTACCTAAGGGATCCAGGGGTGGGCGGTTGCATGTTTAGAGCATGCCCCCCCTCCTTTGGTGGGGGTTCGAGGGAAACACCCCCAAATCTAAAAATAGATGAAATTTTTCCTTATAAAATATTGTAATTTCGTAGTCAATCTGGGTTATTCATTATCTGATGATCTAATGGTAGAAATTATGTTTAATTTAGGTTTTTTTCCCTAGAGGCAACCCCTCATCTTATATGAGGGAATTGTATTGCGAATGTATATTATTATTCTAAGCGAGAAAGAGAGAGGATACTTTGTGAGAGCGAAGAGGAAATTATAGTGGATCTCTTGTAGGTTGTATCTATTCATTTTGTTGGATAATATAAAATGAATGATTGGTTATTTCTCCGTGGATGCAGCTCAAATTGAGTGAACTATGTATATATGTGTCTCTCTTGTTCTATGCATTTATGTATTTGTGTTTCTGCAATATTTTGTGTATTTCATTTCTCCCTTAATTAATTTCTAACACTACCTTCAAACTTCTAAATGTATCTCCCAAACTAGGAGAATATCCCTCTCTCTGCTACTCAACTGATCTCCCCCATCCTACTAATGTCTCTTCTAGCCTGTATGGAGAGTCATACAAACTGTACTCAACTACTCTACTCTTCATCTCATAGCCTTATATTTCCTACATTGTGCCATTGTGAGCTAAGTAAAAACATAATCAAAATCATACCTCAATGTATCTAAGGGGAGGCTATTGCATGTACATAGGCCAGTTCAGATTTTCACAATACAACATCACAAGCATATCGGCTCATACATGGATATCATAACTGTAACAATAAATATCTAATATGCATCCATGATAAACATGTATACAACTTCCATGCATGCATAACATTCTACATTTGCCTTCAGGTCCAATGTTGCAACCTTACTCGAATACCACCCTATAACAACCCACCCCACATTTGACCTATTTTATAAGTTCACCATGGTAAACATGAGATGAGATTTATTATGCATGACCCAACATCCAAGTTTCAGTTATGGAAGTGGGGTCTACCATCTTCAAACTTAATTCAACCTCCCAAATATACGATGTCACCCAGATGTTAGACATCATCCAATGATGATCTTACCTTGAACTGGAACTATCTTTTTCCCTGACCATATAGCCCAGTCGCACACATGGCAAGTTGTTCATGCAGTTAGAATTCTCCAACGACATGTACAGGCCTTCCTCCATGCAGCTACAACTGATATGTATCAGTTAAGAGACTACGACCAAAAGCCCTATTCTAGATATTGATGGTTAGTTACACACCAACAACCCAGAACAACCTAGAATTGTCTAGAATCTAATCTATGACAATGATAAGCCTATATAATCAATACTAAGGATAAGATCTTACCCAAAATTTCCAAGAACATGATAATCATTCCATAAAACACATAGTAAACATAGTAACTACAGGTCATGAATGCATATTTGTTCATTGTCTCCTTAGCTTCATCAAAGAATCATTAAGAAGGCTCAACTCCCTCTCAAGCTAGCTACTTCAAACACTAGGTATACCATGCATTCACATAATCATTCAATCACTTATTAAGCCATAAGAAAGATCCATAACAAGAGAACATTATACAACAAGAACATCGCATGCTTATAACCATCATTTAACTAGAATGAATTCAAGAGAAACCAATTATAAATTCAACACAATAACCAATACATGTGCTCATTGATCTCAATAAGAAATAGCACATAATAAAATATGCATAATCCCAACCAATTTATGGATTTCCACATACCATCTGACCATATATTGAACTAAACCAAAAATTTCTTTTAGCCAATCACCCCCATGCCTTATTCCAAGCATGAATGTGGGATCACATGGGATAAACCAAAGCAAAACCAACGAGGGAATCTAGGGTCTAAACCACCTCTACCCTCAACCATAGTGATTTCACCTCAAGTGGCCTATAAATCAGTAACATCAAAACAAACTTAGATGTCTTCTAACTTTCTTCACCATACCCAAAGGTATTTTCATGTCTCCACCCATATGTCAACAGTTCTTGGAGAAACACTGTCCCCATCCTCAATCCTTAGGAGTTTTCCTGAGACCACCTCAACTAGGATCCAAAGTCTATCGGTCTTCCAATGATTAATCAAAAAGGTAAAACCACTACATCATGGCTATCTAAGAAATTGAAAGGTGAGGTTGAAACCACCGTCAATCTAGGAAAATCCCATGCAAATGATAGAAAAGTAACTAAATAACCAAATGCATGTACCATGCATTCAAATCTCGGCAAGGAAATCACGCATGTAACCTATTACCTACAACGTTCTCCTAATATAGCTTATTTTCCAACCTTCTTCTTTGTTTCCCACAAGTTCCTTTGCTTGCTTGTTTCTATCCAAATGAGAATGCCTCAATGTCCAAGTGAACTCTAGAATGTTCCCAAAGTAACCAAGAAGTGATTAAGAGTAGCTAAGATAGACGTAGAATGTTCTCCCTCTTCTTTTTTTCCTTTTTCCTTTTTATTTCCTTCATTTTCCTTGCATGCATATTCTTCTCTCTTCATCTTCCTTTTCTCCTATTTTCCTTTATTTCTCAAATTATTTTCCATTTATTTCCTTTTTCCTTTTGCAATTCTAATTCCAATTTCCATAATCGATAATAAAACACAAGTGATGCCAACTATAAAAATTTTCGCTCCATTCAGCTTGGAATACGTGCCCTGTGGCCTTGGTTTAATTTATATACATGGAAAATAAACTCGATTTTGTTACATTCATTAGGAAGCATTAAAGAATAAACTATCTCCATAAGATTAGCTTATCATTGTAGTGGTGAAGTGTGCCATCCTCATGTAAGTGAAATAATCCAAAGGGATTTTACAATAATAAGATATTTTTCAAAGGCTTCAACATCGATGATTGGTATGAAGCCTTTGCTACTTGACATGAGTGTGCACCACATTGTAAGTTCCATAACTAAGAAGGATAATTTTGTTGGATTATGAAAACATGATATGAGACATCATTATGCTAAGGCTTTCTAGAGCATTTAAGATGAGGTGGTGGAAGCCAAATTAGACCTATTCTTTTGTTGATAAATATATTGTGTAGGCAGACCTATAATTTATTTAAATCCTCTTGGGATTGAAGCTAAGGAACAATGTAACATAATTAAATGCAAAGAAAGTGTGTAGTCCATTGTCAAGGGGAATATTTTCAAAGTTTGTCAAATGGTTGTTGTGGGAAGTGAAGAATTATTTCTATCTGAAGGAATTATTTCATTTCTTACCATTTACAAGGAAAGACAAATGTGTCAAGGAGTTCAAGCAATCCAACCAAAGGGATAATTACAATGTACATGTAAATGTAGTTCATCACAGTAATATGCATAACTAAACAATGAAACTACATGGGTATGCATGGCATAGTTGTTAGGGATGTTCAAGAAATATTTTGAGCATACCTAGAACTACATTGAATGCTTTGGCATAAGATAGGAGGCAAGAAGACAATATTTGAGTCATATAAGTCTCATGTGGTATTTTTCCAATCTTAGGGATTTTGTAGATCAGCAGACTTATGTCAAATAACTAACAATAAGAAGGAAGGAGGCTCTTGGGTGCAACCGTTTACATGTGTTCTACATTGTGGATGTTTTATGTGTTTTGAATGTTACTGTTACTTGAATCTATATTTCTTAAGTTGTGAAATTGGTCAAGTCTTGTATTAAAAAAAATATAAGGCTACAATTGGATGTATGTACGATATTTTTTTTGGAAGAACTAAGTGGGTTAAACATTGCAAGGCATCTAAATTCTTCTAGTCTAAGTGATATAACCTTTCATTGAATAAGGATAGTATAATTAATCCACCATTTAATCTTAATACTACCCATTTAATCACATATTTTGATATTCAAAGATTATAACAAATACCTATAAATTCATGTGCTTTCTTTCCAACCATGTTACATTTGTGGGTGACAACTTTCAAGAGTAAGAATACCCACAACACACATAAATTGTGTTAAAGGTATATAAAGAATCAACACAATAATAAATAAATTAAGAAACATTTTTATGAATAAGTAAAAATTAGAAAGACTAAAGAAAATGAATAATTTAATAAGCTCCTCTTGGTTTCAAGAATAATTTATTGGAGTAGTCTAATCTTGGAGTAAATGTTCCTCAATTTGACGGAGCAACAGTGAAGTCAACATTGACTTTGTTGTTCTTTTGTTGGAACGGGGGAGGTTTGCTCCAAGAGTATCCATATCCTAAATTATTTTATACTGAAGAGGTCCAACCATGTAAAGGTGGAAGCTCTATGGCCTTGCCAAACCCCAACACCCCCCCGCCCTTCCCCCACCTCTTTCCATTCCCCAAGGCTCAATCTGTCTACTATAAAAAATTGATAGCAACACAATAAGATTCGTGCATACACACTTGCAAAATAGAAAATTGATAAAGAAACATATTTGTTCACGTTTATCCTCTGCCTAACTCTGTACATGCAGAAGAATCAATTTTTTTTACTTTGGTAGATATAATTCATGGTATTAATCTCTCTTCTTAAAATGGGCTTCTCTTTTTTCTTTCAGAGAAATGGTCTAGAGAGAGGTAACCTAGAGCTACCAACATCACTAATGAGATATGAAGAGTGATATGGAGGAGTCAACTCTCTTATAGTTTTCCTATTAGGATCAATCTTAATGTCTGAGAGATGATCAAAATGAAGATCTCCTTGCAAAATCTAGTCTTGCAAATCCTCTTTCTATTATTCTGGAGACTCTTGTATTTACTCAATAAACATACTCTTGTTGCATATTCTATTGTCCTAGTTCTTGTTTGAAAATAGGTGGAGCATTTGATTATGACCCAAATAAATTTAAATTGGTGTTCATCATGTCAGTTTTGGTGGAATGAAAATTTTGTTTATTTCCATGCTCTTTGCTTTGCTAATGGATCCAATAAGATCATTGGGATCAATTGTCCTAGTAATGACAAACTTGGTGTAGTTGGATCCTCCTCTCATTTTGAAATTCTTACTTGAGAATTTTTTTTTAAACTAGAGACTAATCTGTAATATAACAACATAGTGGTTTCTTAACTATGAATATAGGAATTAAACATAAAGGTAATTCAATATACTGATCGGTTACAATAACAAAAGCATCTTATGACATTTTTTAAACTTATATCTATTGAAATTTTCTTATTATGGTATAGTAACATTAAAGACCTTAAAGCTAGTGGTTGTTCATATTGATGGTTTTCTTTTAACAATTACTCAAACCATTGAAGTTTAAAATTGTAATTGTTATACTTTACATATAGAGAAAAGGAAAGTTGTGTTGATAAGCTATTCAACTAGTGATTATTTATTAAAAATCAAAACATTTGTTGAGGTAGTTACATCAAAAGGATAGGGGAAAGTGAGATGATTTTTCAGGTTGTGCTCACCTTCCCCACCTTAGCCAACAATTGAATATTATATGAGGGCCTATTTTTCGATGATAAACAAGTAGGATAAATTTTTATTCTAACTTGATTAAGTGTTTTTGAGAAGTTTGACTACATGGTTTTTGATTCATAAATGATGACTGAATTGAACCTATAAACATTTCATGGAATGTTATGGGGTCAACATCTTGGATTCTAAACATGACATGAAACAAGAAGGATAAAGGTGTAATTATGGTAGAAATAGTAGTTGAAGCAATTGAAGTGAAGAAACATAGTGATGCATGGAGGATTATGGTAAAAATCATAATTGAAGCAAATGAAGTGAACCAACATGGTGATGTTTGGAGCTAAAAAAAAAAACCCTTGCATACATTGCATCCTATAGAAATATTTCAAGATTTTGTGTAAGGTTAAATCATGTTGAATATTTTGGGAGACATTGTTGTGGGGCAATATTCCTTTTTGTGGATTTTTAAGGAGATCCAAGGTTGGTCTAAGTCCTCTACAAAGGACAAAAACTGGATGGGGTACCTAGAAGCCCTCGCTGTAGGTGGGGATAGGGTTTGGGAAGGTGGATGAAGTGCCAGAAACCTCACTAAAGGTGGAGACAAGGTTTGAGGAGTTTCAACTAGTAATTAGGGTTAGAACACCCACGTCCTCACTTTTGAATTAAATGACATCCTGGAGAGATTTGTAGCAGAGTATAAGAGAGTTCATTATGTAGTTAGATCCTAATTTTATGGTCAGGTTTGAATTCCACAGTATAGTTTGAAATTATAGAATTCTCAAATCATGTTGAACTCTAATGTTTGAAAACAATTGAAATTTATATTAGAGTGGTTGGATTATGTGGATAATGAACTCAATTAGCATTGCAATTGTTAGTTGAACTATAATGTTATGTTCTATTATTGGCTATGGATACTAAATGATATATTTTGTACTAGAGTTGTTATCTTTTTAATTGCAAAGGAAATTTTGGAATAAAACCTAGCTATGCAAGAAATCATAGGGAAAAAATACCCTAGTTTATTACAACCATAAGCAAACCTCGAAGAGGATTATTTTTTTAGGGTATTTTTGAGAAAGTATGATTCAAAGTAAGGTTAGAGGATAAAATTCATATATGATTGTAGAACTTATTATGAAATAAAAAGTTTTGAATCCAAACTGAATAGTTTCGAAGAATGAAGAAACCGCATTACCATTTTCTTGATTTTTTACTCAACCTTTTGTTGTGGCCCTAGCGAATCAATAATCTCCTCAAATCGACCCTATAATATCAATGCCTTGGCATTCAAACCACTTTCAAGATAATGAAGTTTAAGCCAATGTTTTTGGTGCTCAAGAACATATATGACACCTCATTTAGTGAAACAACATAAGAACCTACCAAGTGATAGAAGAGCCATTAGAAGAACTAGTAGAAGAGATAATGAATGACTCTATTGAAAAGAAAAATGATAATAGATAAATTGAGAAGGCTCACCTAGTGCTTGTTGGTGGAAGGGTTGCTAAAGAAAGACAATTCCCTAAATTCCCTCATGAAGCATTGATTGATTGAGTCATTGAGGAATTGTGTTTACTATTGGTGGAAGGGTCGTTGAATAAATATAATGCCCTACATTCCATCATGAAGCATTGAGCAATTAGGCCTTTTGTACCCTAGATAATCCCTCTAGCTGTAGGAGGTCAATTTCGAGGACATATGCAAAATTGATTTAAACTTTGAAAGAATATTTTATCATAGACAAAACATCATTTAATATAATGTTAACTTACTCTTGGGGATGAGCTCATTCAGCCAAACTGGGCTTTACTTAAATGATTACAAAATTCTATTTAATAAGATGGAAATAAGGAATTTATTAGAACATGATTTATTACTTCTAGGCAAAAGGGAATCCAAAGCTTACACTCTAAGATTCGAATGTGAAATGAGACATGGAATAAATGAAGGTAGTGGTGTGAGGTTACAAAGGACTGACTAAGACTTCTTTCAAAAATTAATACAGTTATTTTTTGTTATTTATCATAACATTAATAAATATGTATACTCTTCAAAATATGTCCATTTCATATTACGTTAACCTCATAGGAAGGAAAACAATAATTAAATAAAATACATAAGAAGGTAACACCACATATTGTAATTCATCACAAGATATGGAATCAATATGGTTTTCTTTATTAAACTCCATGGAAGATTCAACATTACACAATTAATCAAATTGAGAGTCTCCAAACCCTTTTTCTAGGGTCAATTGTCTTTAAATATTACATGATTTTTTTTAGTTACGGGAGTAACTATCAAAACTTCTTAACTCTCTTAAATAGTTTTAATTAAAAGTATTTTTAGAAAAATATTTAGATACAAAATTTTCTCATAAAGAGAAATATGATAATTCTTATATTTAACATAACTAGAGAGAAAACTTCATTGATTTGGTTGATTAGGCACTTGCTCCATGACTTATACTACTAGAGGTGTGATCATCCTTTCACATATTTTCCATATTGCTTCATTTGGAAACTATTATGCGAGCAAGCCTTGATAGGCCATTTATAAGCTTGAGTGTTTGGAATAGTTTAGTTTCATGGTGAACAAATTTTTCACCTACCAGAGTAGTTGAAAGTCATGATGTAAATAATTAACAATAACTTGGCCTCTCAAATCTTCAAATGCTCCAAGATCTTTGTCAATTTGAGTTTTCATGTTTCATAATGGTTTTTTATATTCCTCCCAAGAAATCAATTTACCATCTTGGTCCTAGAAATTGGGCAATATTGTTGTTGTTCTTTGACCAAATTTGTTATCAAACATTGACTTTTATTTTTTTACTTCTTATTATCTATTGGAAGTTTGGATATGAAGAAGGTTCTTTCTATAATCTTTCTTATCCATGAAATAAAATATACTTGTTTGTTTCTACCAAAGAATTATGTGCTTTTCTTAATTCAACTTATGAAAGCTTCAAATTTGCAATCACTTTAGAAATTTATTCTATAGGATCTTGTGAATTTAGATAAATTGTAACAAGGGTTTCAAAAACATGGTCTTGGATATATTTCTGTAATTTTTGAACTTGCTTCTACAATTTAGTGACTTCATTGTTTCTATGTATCATTTGTTCTAGTAACCACTCATTTTCCTTCTCAGCTTGGACAAGCTCTACTTTTTGAACATGTTTTGTACTTGAAATTTTTAGATGCTTCCTCAAAGATTTCATTTCAGTTTCCATTTTTTGTAATAAAATTTTAACTGACTTTCTATCTATTGGATCTATCCTAAATTTAATTATCAACTTCTTGTACTCCTCTAATTGGTTTTGTTTAGCTCTGGAATTTTCTTTTTCTTGTCTCAATTGCTCAATAACTTGTTTAAGAGTTATCTCTACCTTCTCACTATTAGTTAACTTTTAGTAATGTCATTCTAAATCATCTCACCAATCTATATATGAAAATCAATTTTTTTAGGCAGAGGAATATCACTTATACCCAATAGATAAGTTGGTAGTTTAAAAATCTTGCACTGATGGGATTGATTGAATTGTGGGATGAACCGTAGCTAATTTTAGTTTATTTATCTCCAAACTCAATGATGACAGTAACCTTGTCTGATTATCACAAGTTTACAATTGGCTAGTCGTGTCTTTTGCTGCATTTCTACTCTTTTTTGCAATCTATTAGTACTGTTCTTGCAAATCTTCTACTTGAGATGGAATATTATTAATAGGTGGTTCTATTATTTCTATAGAAGTTGAATAAAAAAATTCCCATTCAATGTTTTCTAAATTTATCTCAAAACCTAGTTGTTGTGATGGTTTTTGCTTCAATTTAATTTCCAAACTCTGTATTTTGTCTTGTTTTCCTTGAATTTTGGCTCCTTTTTCTACATGTTGGTCTTCCATTTCAACATTTGTATGCATTGTGATAGGTATTTTCAAACTTTTCTCATTCATGGAAGGGGTATCAATGGAAATATCTTATGGTCATGTAACTTCAGTTGAATGTTGACCTATTGAGTTACTAAAACAAAATTCTTGATTAGGAAATTTCTCTAATCCTGGCTTGTTTTCATGAACATAAGGCCCTACACCATATTTTCATCTTGATTCTAAAATAATGTGATGTGAATCATACTTCCAAACCTAACTTTGTGAAAAATTGAATTCCTTCATCATATTTTCTATTTGTTCTAGGTCCTGCCTAGAGTTTGCAATGACAGGTCCAACTGCTTCTTCAAGTTTAAACATGTATTCCTTATATCTAGGAACAAAATGTTATTGATCAACATATATACTTTGTCTAATAAATTCCAAAGAGAAAATTCTCATTGGTAAGAACAATGGAAGATCATAACCTGGCATTCTAACTCCTTATAACTAGATCTTTGTGTAATCTTGAAACAGAAACCAATCCCCAACCCTGGTATCCACATTGAGTTTTCGAAATTCTCTTTCTTCAAGCAAGATTCTAGGAGGAACTTTATCATTCAGAATTTTAAACGAAACAAACATATAAGAAGAGATCAATTGGGAAAAGCCCTCATTTTGTTCCTTTTTCCAATTAACATCTATCCAGTGCACCAATGGTTTAAACTATTTTGGTGGCTCCACCATAGTTAAATTCAAAGGATAGAACTTAACTACATGTAGGTATAAGAAAAAATGAACCAAGTATGAGTGGTATGTAAAGATATTAGTATTTTGGATATTCTGCAATTGGAAGTTAATGAACTCAGCCAAATAATTTGGAATATCAAGAATTACTCTAGGTTGTAGCATTAAACTAAGAAATACGAAAGCCTTTTCATCCATTAGCTCAATTTTCTCCTCTCCAAGTATGAACAAAACAGTAGCTAAAGTCTCCCAAGCAATTTCGAAGAAAAAAGTTAACAAATAATGAATTTTAGGTTGGGGAATTGAAGACTCTAAAGGTAATATCAGTCTGAACAAATTCTCTATCATATTTGGACAAGCCTTGATAGCTCTGGATTATGGTTTTGTTAGTAAACTGTTGTAGCTTCTTATTAGCACTGAATTGAAGGGAATTTCAAATTAATTCAAGGGGAAATTTTAAAAACAACTTCACCCTTTTTTGAAATTACGCAGTCCTTCTAAGGAATGAAAGTAGCTCCTAGCCTCTAAGTGAGGATTATCTTCCATTCTTGTTTCACTTCATGGCAGGAATCGATGGTTTTCGCATGTTCTACATGCTTGTGGGTTATCCCCATTCAGACCTGATAGCCTTTTATATTGGTCCCTATTTCCTCATCGGGTCCAATTCTGATTTTAAAGTGTTGCCATGTTTCCAGCCCGATTTGAGTCTCATCCATTAGATCTCTGAGGGGAGATCAAAATTCTTAGCTTTGTCTATTTTTTAAGGGTACTTCAGTTTTATTTGTAGGGCTTGGGGCTTTTTCCTTTAGCTCGAGCCCTCGGATTTAAGAGGATAGTTTTTCCTTGGCCCATAGTTCCTTGTAGACTATTGTATTTTATGTAATTTATTTTCTGATTTAATGAAATAGAAGGTACGACTCTTACTTTAGCAAAAAAAATAAAGTATCTCCTAGCCATGAAATAAATTCTATAAAAACATGGGCAGGATAAACAATTAAATGACTCAAACATAAGTAAACAAGCTAAAGAAGGTAATTTAACTCCCCATGGAAGTTGAAAGCTTGTATGTGAATAATTTAAAGGTTAAATGGACACTGGGGATCATGTATGTCTACTTCATAGTCAACTAAGTGATACATTCTAGGTTTTAGATTGAAAAAATTTCATTTCTTCATTTTTAGCATTTTATATAGGAGTAGAAGGCTTGAAATGGATAGTAGAGGTTCATTATTACCTAGTGAGATTGAAGATCACAACTAAACTCTGACGTTTGATGCAATAATAGGATGACAGGTTCAATTCTTCACTCACAAGCAAATGTACATCTGGTAAATGAATAAAATTCCTTCTACTATTTGAAAAGAACCTTTTATTGGAATACAAAATTGAATGATTTGTAGTTTTCATTTTGGCACAGGATGAAATAACATTGAGTGGTTAAGAAATTGAGTGATTGAGGGTTTGAATGAATCCCTACCCTACACATTCCATCACAAACAACACATGATATTGAATGAGGGTTTGACAGATTTCTTTATTCATGGATGGATGGGTGTGATGGAAGGATTGAGTGAGGTTTTTTTATTATATATATGTTATATATAGTATATTATATATTATATATAACATATAATATATATTATATATAATAGAGCCTATTGGAAGAGAATCATGTTGAATCCCTAGCCAAAAGGAAACACAATTGTAATCCTATATTATAGGTGAGTGCTAATGTGAACTGCTAGTTGTTAGTAATTGAGAGGACAATATAAAAGATCTAGTTTAAACCCCAAAATGACATCCTCAGTGACCCTTTTTGTCACTTTTTCTATCATTTACTTTATCCCTTTTTTCCCAACTAAATCACATTATACCAGACTCTAGATATTTCGAATAGACTAAGCATGTAGTATATGCTTATTCCTCTAATTTCTATGTTTTAAAGTATATTAATTAGTGTTTTTGAGTGTATTCTACTAATGAAGGAAATCCTAGGACACTACATTAGCACTAAGGTATTATGGCCCCTATAAGGTGTTGTAGAGGATTAGAATTTTGGGTTCCGAATTGGAGTTGTCTCCATCTTCAAAGGACTCTCTTCAATATAACCAAGATCCTTCCACATTCTCCATTTACCATTGTCCCTTACCCGATCCGAGAAGTCACTTACCATAAGTAAACCTTTGTTATTAGTGTCATTCTTGAGAGTGATTATTTCTTCTCTAAACAAATTTGGATCCTACTGCCAGTTATTCTATCAAAACCGTGGAAGGTTCCCAACTCGAATCTCCGAGAAACTATGCTCCTGGACAATGGCTCTATTCTCCCAAGTAAGGTTCCAAATGTGGGAGCCCTTGATGAGCCCTGACATTTGGATATGATCCCTCTCCTACCAATTATTTGCATATTTTTGCTTCCAAAGCTTGGCCCAAGGGGTTGTTGATTCCTTGAGCCACCTCCACCAAAGTTTGGCTCTTGAAACTCTGTTGAGGGTTTCAGGGTCATGAAGCCCCAAACCACCATGGGTATTAGGTTTGCAGAGCTTGTCCCAAGATACCAAAGCCCACTTCTTTTTCTCTTCCCCTTTTCCCCAAAAAAAATCTCATTGAATACTCCTGATTTGTTGCATAACTCCTTTAGGAGCAGGAAGAGCTGAAAACATGAAAATGGGTGTAGCCTGCAGGACAGCCTTTGTAAGCACAAGACACCCCGCCAAACTCAAATCCCTAAAGGTCCATTTCCAGACTTTTTCCTGAATTTTATTAGTTACCGGCTCCCACACTCCCTTGCTTAGAGGTTTGTCCGTAAGAGGCATTCCAAGGTACTTGGAAGGTAACTAATCCCTTTGAAACCTGAAAATTCTAGTGAGGTTCCTCTGAATAGCAATGTCAGTGTTAAAAAAGAAAACCTTTGATTTGTCAAGGCTTACCTCTATACCAATGGCCAAAGCAAAGTCGTTCAGGATTTGTTTGAAAGCTCTGGCTTCCTTGACCGTAGGAATGCCCTGCAGCATTGTGTCATCCACAAATTGTTGATGAGTAGAAGCAACACCATGAGGGGTATCTTTCAAACCCTAGATTATTCCTTCAACATTTGCCATTTTGATCGCTCTGCCTAGCCCTTCCATCATGAGAACAAAGAGGAATGGGGAGAGCGGATCCCCTTGTCTGAGACCCCTAGAAGGCATAAAGGTTCTAGATGGAGAGTCGTTAAGCAGAATGGAGAAGCTAGCCATGGATACAACGGCCATAACCCATCTTATCTAGTTATGGTTGAAGCCATAAGCTCTTAGCATTGCCCTGATGTAAAACCAATTTATCATAAGCTTTCGCTAGGTCAAACTGCATGATCCTACCAACTTGCTTATTGCTCTTAAGAGAGTGTACCACCTCGTGAGATTTTATGATGTTGTTGAGAATCTGTCTTCCTTCCACAAATCTAGTTTGATCCTCTGAGATGAGAGTAGGAAGAAGGGGATTGAGTCTATTAGCGATCACTTTGGAAATAATTTTGTACACCACATTACATAAGGCTATGAGTCTGAATCTGTTCGGTGTAATAACTTTTTCCTACTTTGGAATCAAATCTATGAAAGAGGCATTAAGAGCCTTCAAAACAGTTTTGGATCTTCTAGAGTCTTCCACAACATCAAGGATATCTTGTTTGTCTATTTTCCAGCAAGCTTTGAAGAAGACCACATTTAAACCATCAGGACCAGGAGCTTTCCCATTTTGCATTTCATTGATAACTTCACTAACCTCCTCTTCAGACACTAGCCTATTACAATTATGGTTGTCTTCCCTAGTTACAAGCTTTAGGACTGAACTTTGTGAATTTGTTAATGAACCGAGATCTTATGATGAGAGGCTCCTCTGTTGTGCTAAGGAAGTGTTGAACTAGGACATATTGCATTTCTTTGTGAGACATAAGCTCTGTCCCTTGAGAATCTCTTAGTTTTGAAATTCTGTTATGAGATGTGCGATCCAAGGTTGATCTATGAAAAAACTTTATGTTTCTTTCCCCTTCTCTAATCCACTGCACCCTTGATTTCTGTCATCAAAAAATCTCCTCTTGTATGCATCAATCTTCCCATTCGTTGTGAAGAGAGTCGGCTTGAATTTTCCATTCCTTGGTAAAACATTTTGTGATGATGATCTGATTAATCTCCTAGAGCTTCTGCTCAACTTCTCTTTTGGCTTTAAAAATATTACCAAGCTCTTTTTTGTTCCAATCTTTAAGCCTAGATTTGATGTGTTTAAGTCTCTGTTGTAACATGAACATTTTAGTGCCTTGAACAGGCATATCTTCCATCCACTATTTGTCAATATTGTTGGTGAAGTCAAGGTGAGAGAGCCAAACATTTTCAAACCTAAAAGGTTTGTTCCTCGGTGTACCCATAAAAGTAGCTTCAAGCTAGATAGCCTAGTGGTCTGAGCCTCTGAAGGGAAGGATTAAAGCCGACATATCAAGGCCTATGAGAAGGATTTCCTTTGAGATTATGAATCCATCTAGTTTAGAGGTGACTTGAGAAGCCCTTCCCATCTTATTGTTCCAAGTAAAAGTGCCATTTACCGTTTTGGTGTCCACTAGCCCCATGTTATTCATGAAGTTCTCGAAGGAAATGGAGTCTCTGCCTAGTTTTCTGGTACCACCTTTTTTCTCTGTAAGAGATACGATCATATTGAAATCCCCTGCCAGAATCCAGGGCATATCATGATATCTCTCTCTCAACTCCTCAAGGGAGGTGAGAAGCTTAAGTTTGTATTCTAATTTTTGAGGACCATAGACGTTAGTGATCATGTAGATCTCCTTATCACCCAAAGGTTCAATCACCAGAGATAGATAGTTCCTAGAAGCTTTAGCATCCAAGATTCCAAGTTGTTGAGGATCCCATAGCGTAAAAATCCCACCCGCCAATTTGTGCGCATGAACCTCTAGATACTCATACTTGATTAACCATTTGTTGTGTATCTCTTTGATCTTATCCATCGAACATTTTGTTTCCTGAATAAAAACCATTATCTGGTTTTTCTTCTTTTATTCTACTGCTAAGATTTCTTTGATTCCTTTTTCTTCCTAAACCCCTAATGTTCCAGGTTGTAAGCTTCATTAAGAAAGGTTTGTAAAGGAGTAACTGATAAGATCCCTCATCTTACCTAAGTTAATCATAAGTTTCCCACATTCGGTCAACAGCTCATTCTGTTTTTTTCTTCCCCTTTTCCTACCCGGGTTCTTGGAAGAAAGCATCGATGTATACTCCATCGTTTTCACCCCTCTATTCTCCTAGCTATCATGGTTTCTTTTGACTCCATAACGCTTTGTTTGTGATCTCCAGAGGAAGAGTTGTTGAACCCTGTCAAACTCCTCTTTTGGCAGAGAGTGTACGCCTTTGGTGATTCCCTGCTCCAGAAACCTTTCTAGATCTAAATTCTCCCTCTCTAGAATCTCCTGCAGCTCAAGGTCTTCCGTTCCAGCTTCACTTGGGGTCATCTCATGGTCCCTACTAAGCTCCATAATGCTCGAAATATCGTCCTTTTGTTTTTTGTTTTTTGGTATATCCTCCATATTTGCATCCCTTTCCCTCTCAGTGGGAACATTCTCAAATTCCTAGTTTGTCCCATTTTTTCCAAGTTATTCTTCTAATATCTTAAAACTATTGTGGCTCGGTTGTCCATCTTCATTAATTTTCTTTTGGTACCACTTGCCTCCTTCCCTTTACCCCCAACCTTAGTAAAACCCTCGAGATATTTGCCTATAGTGACTTTCGTATTGCTCTCCAGCTTGTTCAATGGGCAGTCCTTGTATAGGTGCCCATGTTCATGTCACTTACGACACCTAATTGGGACGTGTTCATAGTCCACCGCCTGCACCCATTCCTCGTCATACACTTCTAAAATGATTGCATCCATAAGTGCCCCAGATAAGTCCATTTCCACACATATCCAGGTGAAGGAAGTGTATTTGCCTCTTAGAGTAGAATCTGAGATCTTTATAAAATGCCCTAGCTTGTTGCCAATAGCCTTTAGAGAATCCAGTAGCCAATAATCTAAAGGAAGGGAGTAGAGTCTTATCCATACCGGTACCAATGTGAAAGTTTCTCATTTTGGGACAAAGTTCATTACCCATGTTCACATATAAAGGCCTGCAGAAGCATAAAAATAGGGTCCTCCCTTGAACACTCTGTCTTTATCCTCTAAGATTTTGAACACCACCGTGAAGAAGCCCTTGGAACCAAGGTGAAGGTTGGTTTCCCCCTTTGGTTTCTAGTGGTTCCTTATCCATGCTTGCAAAGCCTTCTCTGTTGGCCAAATCCCCATAAATTAGCAGATAATTGCATATTCCGCCATGTGATCTTTGTGCACCTGTAATGTTGGGTCACTTAAAACGACCCGAGGAATAATGGTTGACTTTGGTTTACAGACCCCTGTTGTACTTATAGGAGCAACTTTTTGACTGCTAACCTCTGTCCTCTTCTCCTTACTAGCTTCTTTGTGATTCTCTTCCTGTCCATAAGGTATGATATTTTCCGATTTTTCTGTATCCGTAGCCTCTGTTGCCACCTCCGTTGGTTTCTTGAAGTGATATGATCTAGCTCCCTTGCTTCTGTCCGCAACCACTTGACTGTAGGAGGGAGTTGAACTCCCTCCTTCGCGCCCCACCATGATGACCAGTAACAAAAACCTAACACAATACCCTAGTTCAAATTGTAGAGCCCCTTCGTCCAAGTCTTACTTCTCTTTTCAATCTCAATGGTTTCTCTTAATTTATGGTGATGGAAATGATCAACCCTAGCGAGGACCTAATAATTCTCTAAGAAAATATGGTGTTTTGATAATTCAGCATGTTTTGCTAGAGCAGAGGAGCGAGTCCTATAGTGTCTAAGGTCAGCTACATGCTCTTGAATCCTCTGAGAAATGGAATGACCAGTCTCTCCAATGTAGGGGGTTCCACAAGAACATGGAATTAAATAAACACCCTTCATGCTTTTGGTCAACCGGATCTTTGACGGATCTTAAAGAGCCACAAATAGTTTTTAAAGGTCTAAAGGTGGAGCCAATCTATTGTTTCCTCATAATCCTAGCAATCTTGTCATTCGTCCCCTGGATAGAGGGAAGTTAGACACTAGAGGCCACCTCAACCAACTCTTTCTTAGTTCTATGTCCTTGACTACTTTTAAAAAGGCTCAGAAACCTTGGAACTTATTATAACCATTCTTCTTGACGAAATTTAAGAGATGGGTTTTCTCATCAGTTGGATGGTCTTCATCAAAAACTCTTAAAGCCCTAGTAGCTAGAGTGTTGAGAACCCCTAGTTTTTGGGCCAGAAAGTGTTGACATTTAGCATGAAGGTATTGTTCAGTGTGGGTTTTCTTACGAAAAACTTGGTGGGAGAAAAAACATCATCTTTCTTTGAGATAAGCACATCAAGGAAGGGTAAGCTTCCATTCACCTCAGATTCCATGGTAAATTTAATGGAATCAAATTGATTATTGAGATGCTCGAAAAAAAATACTAATTTTTCTTGACCATAGGGCCATAAGTTGGAGGTATCATCAACAAATAATTTCCAAAATTTTGGCTTAAAACAAGCTGAAGCTAAAGCTCTTGATTCAAAATCTTCCATAAAAAGGTTACCCATCACCAGAGAGAGGGGAGAACCCATTGCTAACCTGCACATTTCTCATAGAATTCACCTTCGAAATTAAAGAAGGTCGAGGTAAGACAAATCTCTACAAGCTTGGCAGTATCAGGATCCGTTATGCAATTGATAACATCAATAGCCTCCTTAATAGGGATTCTAATGTAAAGAGAAACAATATCAAAACTAACCATAAAATCATCAGGCTTAAATTTCACATCTTTCAACTCATTCACAAAAGAGAAAGAATCCTTAACAAAAGAACTAGACTTACCTACTAAAGGTTTAAGCTTTTGAGATAAATACTTAGCAAGGAGATACGTTGGCCCAACTATGGTATTGACAATAGTTCTAAGGGGGGGGCCTTCCTTATGAATCTTAGGAAGCCCATAGATCTTAGGAGTGAGAGGGTTACTTTCTATAAGCTTGTGACTTAATGAGCTTACAGATCTATTAGACTTAATATCCAAGACGACACTTTTGAAAACTTTTTAATGGGGTTCTTATTTAGATTTATATAGCTCCCATTGTTGCACAGGTGATCTAACATCTTCTTCCGGTAATCATCTCTATCTAAAATCGCCACCCCTCCTTTATCTGCTTTAAGGACAACAACATCAAGGTTATTGTTTAAATATTTTAAGGCTTCAAATTCCGACTTGCTAATATTGCTTTTAGGTGGCTTAGCATTCCTAAAAATCACAAAATAATCATGCCTAATGTGATCAGACAACTCCAAGTCAGATTTAATGGAGCATATGATCTCCTCAACCAGAATCTTTCTAGAGGCTAAAGAAAAATTCAACCATTTCTCAAGACTATAAACCAAAGAATAAAAAAACATAAAAAAGTTAATAACATTATTATTAAAAAACGAACTAATAATTGTATATTATTATTATTATTAAAATATTTTTTTTTTTTATAAAAAAGTAATAAGTAATATTAGAATTATTAATACTATTATAATTACTAAAATCAAAATAGATTCATTAAAATTATCCCAATTAATATTACACCTATTATTACAAGTCTTTATATTAATATTAGTAATAGTTAAAAAATAAATATCATTATTAAAATTACCATTAATTTCAAAGTTTATGTAACATCTATAATTACTAGTTTCCATATTATTATTATTAATATTGAAATGATAAATATAATTATTAGAATTACCATTAATTCCCCAACCAAAAGAAGGGTCAACGAAATGAGAGCTAAAGGGACTTCAAATTTGATGGCCGAACCGGAGATTGAAGAGAAGAAGCTGATGACCGAGGAGTAAGGACGGGAGAGACACATCAACAGCACGAATATATATATATTTATTTATTATATATTTATATATTTAAAAGTTATTATTGATACTTATAAATGTTATATAATTTTTGTTAAGGTATTTAGTGGTAAAAGATTCGTTAGTTTGAAATTTTATGGACAATAATGTAGTTATGTTAAAGGGTTGTTGCTAGGCATGTTAGCTATCTTCGGACTCCCATTACCTAACAAAAAAATAGAACAAAATTCTTAACCATGGAGATTTACCTCATTTTACCATGGAGATTATTAATTTGTTACAATACTATGGGGTAATACCATGGCTTATCAATACCACATTTCCAAAAAACTATAACTCACTTTATATGACACTTTTCATATAAAGTTTTTTAATTAATCTATTTAATTTAAAAGAATGTCATCTAAATTGGTTAATGGTATGGTAATAAAGTCTATTTAAAAATTCATAATCTCAATCGTAAAATAAGGTAAATGTCCATGGAAGAAAGGTGTTCCATATTTTATGAAGATTTTTATAAATAATAAAATGCTAAAAATATGAGATGTATTATGAAATAAAATGTTTTGATGAAAATTTTTAATTAAAAAAATGTATTAGAAAAAATTTCAACAAAATAATTTTAGTGAAAATAAGAATATTCTTTAATATCCCATGAATACATCTATTATATTATAAATTTATTAAGTAAAAACTTTATGTCAGAACTCAAACTTTATTTTATCAACCATATTCCCTTTCAATTAAAACATGGACATGTATCTAATCTCAACCATAATAACCTATTTCCTTCCTTTAAATTGATAGTTTTTTTCATTTCCTGTTTCTTCTTGGAATGGAGATATTCCACCACCATGATGATAACTCGAATACGATGGGTTATTAATGTTGAAAAGGTGAAGGATGAGCCATCTCTATCCCATATTAACGTATTAAGGTTGGGTTTTTGTCTTTTTATTTTATTTTATGATATCAACACTTTTTCTTTATTAAATATTGTAGAGTAGATTAAATTTTTGTTATTTCTAAATATATTATATATTAATAATATTTAATATTATATTTTGGATAAAGTTTTTGGTAGGAAGGTTGTTGTTTTCCTGTTAAGGCACATGTATGTTGGACATGGTGACACATCTCTATAAAGGTTTGATTTGTTGCATGCAATGGGCTAGGGGAAGCTTTTTCAACTATCTCTTAGAAATCTATATGGAGCTTCTTATCAAACATTGTAATCATTGTTTGATAGTTAGACATACAATCAAGCTTGTTAACAGATCTTGGATTAATATTTTCTTTCTTGAAGAGCTTATCACTCTGCCTAGTTTCATAAATATTGCATTTAATGGTTGTCATGTGATGAGGTTATGTTTTAGTTTTTGACTCAAGGAAATCTTTTTTCTTGAATTCATGGGTGGTATCCAACCCAGTTTCGAGTCTCATGGTAGTTGTTTAGGGAAGGAGCCTCCTCAACGAGCCTAATTTGAGAGACTTTTATATCTTTAGTAGTTGCGGTTCATGATTTAAATTCCTCTTCGGTGCCTATATGGGGTAACTAATATGGGCCCACGGTTACAGGGGAAACTTCGTCAAGGGATTAGGTAGGAAAAATGGGCTTGTTACTGATGTTTCCTTCAACCCCCATGGCCATCTATATATTTTTTATACCTTTGTCAGCTCTTCCAGTGCTTTGGTTGGGTTCGAAGAGGAAACAACCATTCGAACATCATCAAACATTTGAAGTTCTTCTTAGATTTTATGTCATGGAAGGTGATTGAGATTGATCACACATCTCCACTGGGAAAATTTCTTTGATCTTCATTATTTTGGTTTTAGTGTGGTTTGTTCTTTCAGGATAGGGTGAGGGATTTGAGCTCACTTTTGTGATAGGGTCCTCTTTCTCTCCAGAAGTCACTGAGAGTCCATTTTGTGTAAGGTATATTACGCCTCTTCCTAAGGAAGATTCAATTCTAAGTCCTCAAAGTTATGATCATTTTATGGATTTTTCCTCCTATTCTATAATCTCTGTCCAATTTGGGGACTGAATTACTCCAAGGCAAGGTATCATGTTGCATCAACATGCTCTCGTTCATTGTAGAGAAGCATATTAAGAAGGGGGCATACTCAAGCCTAATACAGGGATGAAAATTCAATAAATCGATTAAGGTAACTCACACCATAACATGAGCAAGAGGAATTATTTCAGGTTGAAAGGGAGTTGGAAGACAAGCATTGTACCCTTATAGACATTGGAGTGTTGGTAGCTATTTTTTATTGGTTTCCAAATACCAAACATACTTGTTGGAGATATAATTAATACATGTAAATTATGGATACCTATATGCACTTCAAATTTCTCCTCGACAAAGTGTTGATAGACATAAATGAACTCTGGGAGTACATTCTTCCCCCTTTGGATAAAATGCAACAACACTTGGCATTAATGGATTGAAGGCTAGGTCATATAAAAAATTACTTGAGTATCCCTCCTAATATAGGTTGTTTTGTAGGTAGCAATAAGGAGCCCATCTAAGTAGATGTAACACATCTCCTGGTTGACTAGAGGTAGTTACTATGTCACTTGACTCCCAATGTGTGGTTACAAGAATGGGGTGATTTTTTTTTTTTTGACAAGAGGAAATGTTATAATATAAATATGAACACATAAATATAATGCTAGTGAAATACAACATTTATCTATGTGATCCCATGTCGAGTATTTTTTTCCCAACAATGTAAACTATTCATTTACAAAATCTACTAATTTAGAGGAACACCATATATCTTGTAATAGGTAGACCATGTACTACATCAAATATGTCAAATGGCACTTGAGATGGCCAAGATTTGACTATAATGATGAACAACTCACATGTCACCCTAGATGGGCGATGAGCATATCACCCTAAGAACATTGATGTGCCTATATATAAAGTGCCTACTTTTCCTCTTTTCCAAAATATTTACCTCTTTCAATTAGATCTCAGTTTGTAATCATATTACTAATTGTCTTTATATCTAAGAGCTCTATATGGTTTATTTGATTTTTGTCCAACTAATTTTTCAAACAACCTTGTGAAATCGGTGGAGTGCAATAAAAAATATTACTTGATAAATCCTCGAGATGAGCCCAAATATCAACAAGATATAAAGTAAGAATTTGCAATTTCTGAAATCAATGCCAATAGGAAGGCCTCAAATGTGTACTAAAAATTGCAAAGTTTTTTATGAGCTTTAGAAGTTTTTTTTGGATAAAAGGAAAAACCAAAACCTTCACTAATATTAGATAAATCTTTAGTTCAGACAAGTGGAAAATCATATATTTGTAAGAATATGATCCTAAGAACCATAAAGAGGGACCCAAAAGATGAACTTATCCATGTAAGCAATGCAGAAAGGAGGAAACTGAATTATTCAACATCAAAGGTAATAGTTGATTGGAAACATGCATTGACCTTATCCATATCTTTCTCCTTGGAATTTATGCTCTAGAAAATCACTAATCATGAAAACAATATAGTTCTTACCATGGTGAAAAATAAATATAGAGACACTTTGATGAGATGAGTTTGCCAATTTAAGGTAGCTCAAAATCAACAATTTTTGTGCAACAAAATCATAGTTTTACAAGTTTGTTATTCTTTATGGGTTACAGGTGTTTATGATTGGTTCTACAATTAACATTAGCTTTAATGAATGCCTCTTTAGAGCCACGTGCCTCAGAGAATAACAAAGATAAAGAAGTTCTAGAATTTTTTTATGAAGTGGAATTTCTTTAAGAATTTAATGTATGTTTAATGTTTGAATCTAAGATGTCACTTTCTTTAGGTTTTAAGTTGTTTTATTTATATTGAATTATTTTTCACTCAAATTGAGTTATAGTTAGATCATGTAATATATCATATTTTTTTCATTTATGCTCTTCTTCCATATGCACGACTTACAACTGCTAGTTTATAATTAATCATGTTTCCTTTACTATTGTAATTAAAATGAAATTGGGATGGATTAATCGCAAGCTTGACTATGTGGTTATGATAATTTTATAATAATCGAAAATATAATAAAAATTTATTGCAAGGTTGAAGGGAAGCTAATTCACATGTAAATCTTGTGAGATACAAATTCTAAAAAATAGATTGTTATATTTTTTAACATCTTATCTATAGGGTTTCCATTCTATTTTTTTAAACAACGAAGTAATTTTTTCTTTTTTAAATATAGAAGTAATCCATGTTATGGTCTTGCATTGCTTAGGCTAAATTTCTTGTATTGTTCCAAACAATTATGTTATAGAAGTCAAAATTTCTTGTTCTTTGAGAATGGATAGAAAAGTCAAAATTGAAATTTTTTTGCAAAAAAAACTTACATAGATACTTACCTCTATGTAAAAAATGTGATGTTGTCCTTCCATCCACAAAATTTATAACTAATAATTGGGTTGTGGCCCCTACAAATATTATAACTAATAATTGGGTTGTGGCCCCTCCAAATAGGAAACCATGACTTGACTTGTATTGTGGCAAGGACTATATTTCATTGAATTGCATGGATAATAGTTTATTGGTCAAATTATAATTGTTTTATTGTTTATCAAAATTTTGGTGTGTTTTATTGAAGCTATGTCTTCAAAATTTTAAGTTTTTATGTAGTTTTGTTATGGGTCAATCTACAATAAAATTAGGACAATCTCTAAACAATTCAAAATATGAAATTTTGTTGCAATTTTTGCTTTTGTATTTTTATTGTAAAATCCTTTTTCCCAACCACTGTAAATAACCTTAATTGACTAGATATATATAATTTATAATTATTTTTTAAAATTATTTTTCTCTAACAAATTTCATATATATGTAATTTTATTAACAAAAATTACTATTTTGCAAATAATCAGAGAAAACAGTTTATGACTGGTATAATTTTGAAATAATAAATCGCCATCATTAAATTAATTTTGAATGTTATTTTTTTTAAATAGATTTTTAAAATATGTTTACCCTAATGATAGTGCATATTTGAGATTGATAAATTAAAATAGAAGATGTCGAAAACTCATTGGCACATTAGATGAGTAAATCAAAATTCCATTTCTCAAAAAAAAATAATGTGTTTTTACTTAATTTTAATGAATTTGTTTTCCTCCTTGATCAACCTCTTTAGCCATGGGACCCATTCATGAATAACTACTAAGGAATGAAAGTCACAGGGACTTCATATTATTGACCAATACCTTGTCATGTTCATTCATAAAGAGGCTTTAGAACTCAAAAATAAAGTCAATATATTGTAAGTATTAGGGTGATGTGGGGCGTCTCAAAGTTTATAGTTGATGCGTTGTATAAAAGGATGATACTACCAAAATACATGAAGATGAAATCCACAAGAGGATTAAAGAATCCCTAGAGAGACCACGTAAAATTAGAAATGCATAACAAAATCAAAGAAGGAAGTTACAATTTGGTAGATGAGATCACATTCAAACTTCAAATGGAGAATGTAGACAAGATTCAAGAAAGTATAAAAATGATTCTTGAAGAAATTGAATTCCATTCAAAGGATGTTCATGTCAAATATGATGATATTATCTCTGAGGCTATAATCATTAATGACTAGGAAAAAAGGATAAAGGAGGCAATTTTCTATGAAAATTATTTAAATGGATTCGTTATGCAAAGAAAGGGAAACACTTCAAATTTGAACCTTTTCGTATATAATTACTAAAAAAAAATTCAAAAATTTATATTGATATCAACAGTATTAAGGAAGTCAAGAAGGTCAATATCAATATTATGGAGGTGAAAGATAATTCGTCAATATTCATGGATTAAGGCCTCATCAAGCCATTATTCAAAATAATGTTATCCCATACCAATATTTACTATGAATTAGAGAAGTCACAACAATAATACATGGAGTCAATGGAAGGAAACTTATGCAAAAACCAACCATCATGGATTAAAACTATGAGAAGCTAAGTTTGGAAGGATGGATCATGGTCACTGGAAAGAGTAATATAGGAGTATAAGGAGATCCCATTATTTGGTTTCATCACATGTTTACCCTTAACTATATTTATTTGAAGGCAAAGGCTTTCAAAGGAGGGCACTACAATATGACCACAAGTGGGGCATATGTATTGGGTTAAATGTGAGAGCAATACATAAATAAACATGTAATTAATGAGGAAGGGTGATTTGGTATAACATTATAAAGATATGACACTAGAGTAAGAGTGTCCTAGATTTGAATTGCTCCATTACTCTCACATGCTTATGTATTCATAACTTCTAATTGCACAAAGTGTTATGATTCATTAATAGTTCTTATTATTTGAGTGGAGAACGCAATAATAGTATACAAATTCAAATCTTTTTTATAAGATATTTAAAAAATAAAATAAAAAATATTGAACAAATAAGGCACTAGAGTAAGTGTGTGCTACGTTTAAATTGCCCCATTACTTTCATATGTTTATGATATTGCGTTTTCATCACTTCCAATTGCCCAAGTGTTGTGATTCATTAATAATTCATATTAGCTAGTTCCTATTATTTGAGTGGAGGATGTGACAATAGTATACAAATTCAAACTTTTTTGCTAGGTCCAAGAAATTATTGATCAATTAGTTGATGTATATATTCTTTAGGCTAGAGCTTTTGAAAGAATATTATGATTATTATGGAATTACCTATCAAGGACCTAAACAAGAATTTAATAAATTTTTAATGAATATTAATGAGGCGGAGGATATTTTTTTTTTAAACACATTTAAATTAAAATATGTTAGCCCAACTATATATAAATTAAATAGTTGATAAATGTCTATAAACATCAAGATACTTACCTCATGATACATCTCACATTATCAAGATTTACAAAAGCTCATAAAAATAAACTAAATTTTAACTTTATTATTATTATTATAAATTAAATATATATACATTTAAAAAATAAAAAAAAAAAACATTATCTAGCACTTATGCGCATGAGTTATAATTTATTATTATTATAAAAATAAAAGTAAGAAATACATTAAGAAAAAAGATAGAAAAAGCTAGTATCCAACCCCTAAGGCACGTGACCTTTTTTTTAACCATTTTTTTAAATTAAATTGAAAAATGAAGAGAATATATTAAAACAAAAAACAAAAAATAGTTCTTAATGTAACAAGCTCTACCGCACCTGCATTAACTTGCTCTCGGTTCGAGTCACGGTTTGAAGAGGCCATCACAATCTGCATTAATTTGCCCTTATTGTAATTACGATTAAATTATTTTATTATTATTCACATGTAAATTAATATAATAAATATAATTTAAAACAAAATTATTTTAGTTTTTAATAAAATGATATGTACGTTGATGTTTATTATAATTTACCAATTATTTAATTTTTAAAATTAAATTAATTTATTTAATTTCACAAAACCAAATTAAAGAATCTTCAATTAAAATATTTTTTAATAACTATAATAATGCAATAACATATTTTAATAATAATAATTTCTTAAGAGGATATTTAAAACTTCATCTCTAATCCAAAAAACTTAAAATAACCATACTATGTATGTTTCCTAGATCTTAAAATTCTCAAAATCGTCACCATATAATTCTCAAACTCTAATGGTGGGGGGGAAAAATTTTATAGTAAAAAGAAAATTTTGTTTTTAAAATAATAATGAGTTTGTTTTTAAAATAGTAATGATATATGTTTAGTAGATTTTTTATTTTCACCATTTAAAATTTCTTAAAATATAATGCATAAATAAATTTAATTTTTTTTCATTTATATAAATTTAAGAAATCTAATCTACCATTACTATTGTAGCAATTTTAATAAATTATCATTAAAAATGTAGTTGGTTCAAAACCTCAACCAAATCCTAATAATGTAATTAATCCAAAAAACATTTATCTAAAATTTAAATATCTTAAAAATAAATACAAGTTACACTGTTAAACCTTTATAGTTGACAAGAATCTTTTCTTTAATAATCCCATATAAACTACCAGTTTGAGAAGGGGAAATAGTGAGACCATGGATTCGATCCTCGAAGTGGAAGCATATTGTGACGGTTCGTAAATAAATGGGAAATATTTGTTTATAGATTTTTATAATAAGTATAAATTTATTTTAAATATAAATTTAATATGAGTTTAGAGGTATTAAATTTCTCTAAGTGTAAATTTCTTTTAAGTGTAAAATACAATATGTTATTTTTTATTTATTTAAATTGTATTTTTGAATGCTAAATATATTATATATAATTGATATATATATATATTATATAATATATATATATATTTTTTTTTTTAATTTACTTTATTTTTACTTTAAAGGGGAGAGATGAATAGACAGAGTTACATATTTTCATACTGGGTTGTAGAATAAGCATCTCGCTCAACTAGGAGGATAGTTTGGTATTAATTAAATTTTTTATTTTGAGAAATGCAATTTAAAGCACATAAATTAGTCATTTCATTGTGAGTAGGTTCGAAACATGTGGAACCTAAGTTATGGATGTGATTTTTTTTTTTTTTCATTACTATGGATGTGATTTATCTAAAAGAGTTTTGCTTTTAGTCACTTCATTGTCCTTGTCCAATACGAAAATTGGAATATATTTATTTATTTATTTTTATATACAATTATCAAATATTTGATCTAATATTTAAATATTTCATAAAAAAAATTACAAATTAATTAAAAGTCAAATATATAATAAAATTAAGTATGGATAAACATTAATTAATAATAAAAATTAAAGACACTTGTTTCATGACACATTTCAAGTTGTTCAAATATAACCATCATAAAAATTAACAAAAATATAATTTTATTTTAAATCGTTATTATTGATAATTATAAAAAAGTAACATATACGTAAAACATATATACGTTTTACAAAGTGGAACAAGCCTATGAGCTAAAAATAGAGGGTGATAGGGTGTGAGGACCCCGGGTAACATGTAAATATAGAATGTTACTGTGGTAAGAAACTAATGTGATTTGTTAATTATTGTTCACTGTATGACATTATTTATTTATGAAATTTAATATATTTGGATATATATCTTGAAATGCTGGCAGCCTCTTGATGGAGGATTTTTTTTTAAAGAAAAGAATCAGTTATGAAACTGAAAAACTACCTCTCACACAGGAAAAGTCCTGGGAGGGAAAACCCCTGGGCTGTTGGGACAGACAGGGGGAAGAAATATTCCAAGAGAGGAAAGAGAAAGAAAGAGGGTTAAGTCTGGTAAAGACCAGATAACCCAAGCACAGAGGTGCATGAGTCTTGTTGAGGGCTGCAGGCTTGCAAGATGGCTCGGGGGGAGAATCCAACGTGACGTGGATCTCAAGGTTGGGAGGATAAGAGCAAGTATGATTGCAGGTGTACTTCTGAAGTAAGAACTCCTTAACTGATTGACCGGGTACGAGCTATTTACAAAATTAGACAACGGTAAACAGAATACTGAAGTTCATAGATAGAATACGGTTGAATCTGAGTTTCCCTGAATTAGCTAGATGCAAAGAGAAAATAACAGTAGTCGTCTGTAAAATAGAAACAGTACGTACAGCTCAAATAAACACATGGAAATTAGTTATTTAAGACAGTAATGAGATAATCATCTGCTGTAAATGATTCAGGTTATTTAAATATATAACAGTACGAAACCCTAGCGTGGTCCTGTAAGACCGCAGTAGTGGTGCAAGATAATTATAAACAATATAAATAAACAGTATGGCATTGCACGGTTCTTAGCTACGGCATGGCGCCTAGCCAGATCAGTAAAAGACGCATTTGAAACTGTCAGAACAGTAGAGAGACATAGTTGAAATACCAGTACTGTTAATATTGATAACGAAGCAGTAAATAAACAAGAAACAAGCTAGACGCTTGTGTCGAGGGTTTGAGTATATCATTATAATTTAAAACATGTACGAAAGACAATCAACTGTTTTTATGTTGATACGCCGGCTAGACGCACCAGTAAACCTTTGGAAATAATAATTGAAAGTTAAATATTGTATCAGTTTAGAACACAGCACAGTCGTGGGTAAACGGCCGTGTACCTAGTTTAATAAACCCTGTAATGAATCAATGCATGTGAATGCGTATTAACCCTCTAATGAATCAAATGCATATGACTGCATAATAACCCTGTAGCGATTCAAAGGCATATGACTGTATAATAAACCATGTAACGAAACAATGCATCTGACTGCTTAGTAAACCCTATAGCGGATTAACTCATTGTTAATAAGAAAAATAACATTAAACTTAGCATTAAATGAGCTGAAGGCATATTATTATAAACCAGATTGATGGCGTATAAGGCAATGACGGCCTTCGAATACAAATCGACAGAGCATAGAAACGTAAACAGCGTATCCATTGAGGAATAAAGGAAATATAATAACATTAAGCTAGATGATTAACCCCTGATGGGTACAGCAAAAACAATGTGTATCGAAGAACCAGAGAACTGTTAGGTGCCTTATAAGTCCTCATAAGCAAAAAAAGACGAGCTGAGAAGTCCTATTAAATGTTTAAAAGCATGGAAAACAATTTGGGCAAATATACGGACTTCAACTCAAACCGGTTCAGGCACGGAGGCCGTAAACCCTTAACCAAATGTACATACAACAATTGGCATATATGCCAGGAGCCACATTCTACCCAAGCCCGAATAAATTAAATGAAATACAGGTTTCGGCATGAAGTGGCCAACTGCAAATCGTAACCTAGGGTTTGGAACGATTGCAGAACCTGAGACACATAAAAACAGAGAGCGCCATGAGACACTTCTCTGGCCAAAAAGGACGATGCTAATCCAATCTTGATGTGTAAACCTTTATCAAATAGGGGAAAATCATTAAAATTCGGTAAGAGAACATACCTGTGCACGCTTTGAGACAACATATTCAACCGCAAGCGGTAGAAGGCCGACGATGTGAACCCACCTGCACATTAACAATCACACCGTAATGAGCTCATGAGCAGTCAATACAAACCAATAAGTTCTGAGAAATAGAATGCGTTGTATTCACATACACGAACAGTTGAAGAATAGACAATATGCATGGAGGCAACAGTGGTATAATACCTGTAGCAACAAGGTAAAAACCGGATGGGTGTTGCAGAGGAGGACCGCCGAGCTAGGGAAGTATTCGGCCTCACCAGACTTGTACAAATGAACCAAACCAAAATACTCGGTGGTATATGAATCACCCACCAAACCCTTGGGCGAACCTGAGCCCTCAGATGTAAGAAATGAATCTCTATCGTCCATTCAAGCGGGAGCCTGGCGCGAAAACCCATAGCGGGTCAACCGAGAAGTCACATGGCTTCACGCTGGATTTATGCCACCTGGCAAATGGTTGGTGAGATGGTTTAAGTTTCCGGCAACCACCTGGCGCCTGAGCTGGTTAGTGAACAATCCGGTGGCAATCCGACCGTGACCTAACATTAAACTCCCATAGGTTATCAACGATAAAACCTTATAGTATTACGTCAGGAGAACGATATATGTATTGTTAAGGTTTGATTTATATGATAGAGCGCATAACACTTATTAATGATGCCTTTGAATATATGTTTCCCTTCGTGAGTAGATAGGTGGATTAAAGTAAATAAGCCTTGTATAAAGAATTTTTTTTTTTCATTACATATTTATCGATCAGAACGTGACAATGTGGTATCATAGCGGAGGTTTCAATACTGTGGCCTCTGGAGTAGTAAGATCCAGCTGCATGGAATATCATCTTATATATATGAGGAAGAATTAATTCAGCTAATTGATGTCCTTGTTTTATTCATTAGGAGGTAATTACAGAAACGATAATCAGCTAACAGTCAACAATAAAAGTAGAGGAAATGCAGGGAGCTGACAGCATTCTTCGGGAGAATCCAGAGCTGTGGGTACAGCTTGGTGAGGAGACACGCAGTACCAATCTGGCGATATTAGAAACTGTTCAAGAACTGAAAAATGAGATGGCACGTCTGCGAGAAGACAATGCGCGATTGACAGTGGAGCAGGAAAGAATATTGAAGAGTTTGTCGGACAGACAAAATCCACCGTTAGCCAACCACAGTGCAGAACAACAAAGGGCAACTGAAGAATGAAATTACCCAACTGCACCTAAAATCTCAGAGGAAAAGGAGGATCATTCTGACAACGTAATAGAGCAACAGACCTCAAAGCGACAGAAAATGGAATTACAAGGGGAATTCCGGAAAATTAAACCTCCACATTTCGATGGGGAGCAGGAAGAAGCGGCAGAGGCTTGGTTAATTAACATGAACAAGTATTTCCAGCTGTATGAGTATGATCAGAATCTGAAGGCGCGGCTAGCCATCTTCCAGCTACAAGGAAAAGCAACCCTGTGGTGGGAAGAAACTAAGATTGTAAAAGGGGTGAGTGAGCAGAACATAACATGGGAAAAGTTTCAGAAATACTTCAAGGAGAGATATCTAACCGAGCGTTTCTATGATGAGAAGGCACGGGAATTCCATGATTTACGGCTAGGACAGCAGTCTATGGACGAGTTCATTAACCGCTTCACTTCCCTGCTTCGCTATGTGCCATATATCAAGGAGGAGAAGGCCAAGGTGCAGAGATTTGTGAGCATCTTACCAGCCTATATAAGAGAACAAATTGAGTTTGACAATCCCAAAACAATGGATGAGGCGATTCATAAAGCAAGAATCTGTTACCAGCAGAACAAACAGAAAGGAGACATTTTAAACAAAAGATGGAATGAAAGAAAGGGTAACAGAGTTGCTGGTAATAATAAAGGGAGTCGTGGTAATGGCAGCAAGGGTGCTAGTAAGGGGCAGATTAACAGAAATATAACAAAGAGTACTTTCCGAACTAAGCCAAGTGAAAGCAGAATTAGTGAACCACCTGCCAGGTCTGATATTGAAGGGATGACCAGACCTCCAGTCCAATGTTGGGGTTGTGGAGGACCGCAATATGTGAAGAACTACCCGCAACGTAAAGGAGTGGACCAGATATCTCAGATCCACGAAGCATCGACCCAGGAGCTACTTTAAGTTATGTTAGCCCAAAAATAGAAGAACAGTGTAAGTTACCAACTGAAAGGTTCAGGAATCCATGGCTGGTACAGCTAGCTACGGGAGCTAAGAGACGAGTCTTAGCTAAAATTAGTAACTGCTCCTTAAGCATAGCTGGACAACCAATAACAGCAGACCTGAATGTACTTCCATTGGGTTCCTATGACATCCTGATTGGTATGGATTGGCTGGAAAAACATTGGTCATTGGTAAATTGCAAGACCAAAACCATCTATTATAAGGATGACTTGGGAAATCAGCAGGTGTTGCAGGGGATTAAACACCCTGTACAAATCCGACCTATTACTGCTTCCCAGCTAGCTAAATGTCTCAGAAAGAAATGTCAGATTTACGCCATTCAAGTTGGTTATGCAAACCAGAAAGACAAAACATATGCACTGGACAATATTCCGGTAGTACAGGAATTTGCGGATGTTTTTCCTGAAGAGGTACCAGGACTGCCCCCAAAAAGGGATATAGATTTCACTATAGAGCTAACACCAGGAGCAGCATCGGTGTCACGGGCACCGTACCGAATGAGTGTACCAGAGTTGACAGAATTAAAAATGCAGCTGCAAGAGCTGTTGGATAAGAACTATATCCGCCCCAGCGTATCACCGTGGGGAGCTCCAGTATTATTTGTTAAAAAGAAAGATGCAACTCTCCGTATGTGCATAGACTATCGTCAGCTGAATAAGCTCACGATAAAAAACAAATAACCCTTGCCTCGGATAGATGAACTCTTTGATCAAGTGAAGGGGGCAAAAGTATTTTCCAAGATCAATTTGCGATCTGGTTATCATCAGATCAGGATTAAAGAAGAGGACATTGCCAAAACCACCTTCAGAACACGCTACGGACACTACGAATTTGTGGTGTTGCCTTTTGGTTTGACCAATGCACCTGCCACCTTTATGTGTTTGATGAACAGCGTGTTTCACAGGTTTTTGGACAAATTCGTGCTGATATTTATCGATGATATTCTGATATATTCTCGTTCCCAAGAGGAACACGAAGAGCACCTTAGGATGGTGTTGCAAACTCTTCGAGAACATCAGCTATACGCTAAGTTTAGTAAATGTGACTTTTTCATAGAGGAAATCCAATATTTGGGCCATGTGATTACTAAAGAAGGAATTGCAGTAGATCCTGAGAAGATAAAGACTATTATGGAATGGCCCATACCCAAGGATGTAGCTGATATCAGATCCTTTATGGGACTAGCTGGCTATTACAGGAGATTTGTGGAAGGTTTCTCAAGGATAGCCTACCCTATCACTTCTTTACAGAAAAAAGGGAAGGTATTTAAGTGGACACCGGAATGTCAGCAGAGCTTTGATCGGTTGAGGCATTTACTCACCACTGCACCCATCTTGAGTATAGCTGATCCTAATAAGGATTACGTGGTGTGTATCGATGCAAGTAAGGAGGGTGTGGGAGGAGTATTAATGCAGGAAGGGAAAGTAATTGCGTATGAATCGAGAAAACTGAAAGAACATGAGCAAAAATATTCTGCTTACGATCTAGAGTTAACAGTTGTTATTAATGCGTTGAAAATGTGGCGACATTACCTCCTGGGGAGGAAATTTCTGTTGTTAACAGATCACCATAGTTTGACAAATTACTTCAACCAACCTACCCTGAATGTAAGACAAGGTCGTTGGGCAGATTTCCTAAGTGGATTCAATTTCGAGATTAAGCATTTAAAAGGCAAAGAAAACCGGGTGGTTGATGCATTAAGTCGAAAGGTACAATGTTTATGTGAACTTTCATTCAGCAAGTGGCGGAACTCGCTGATTGAGCAAATAAAAACAACAGCAAGTCAAGATGCTGAATACCAACAATTAAAACAGCAGGTACAGCAATTAGCTAATGGAAAATTACAACAAGGATATGCACTAGATGGTGCGGGAATGCTGTATTTTAATAAAAAATTGTATGTACCTGATTCGAATGACCTTAAGAATCTGATTTTGGACGAGTTCCATATCAACCACTACACTCCCAGGATACCAAAAGATGGTCACTGCACCTAGGAAGGAATATTATTGGCCAGGAATGAAGAAGCAGGTAGTTGAGTATTTGGCGCGGTGTTTGGAATGCCAACAGATTAAGGCAGAACATCTTCATCCGGCGGGGCTGTTACAACCTTTACCTATTCCGGAGTGGAAATGGGAAACCATTTCCATGGATTTCATAACCGGGTTGCCACGAACAAAGAAAAGCAATGATTCCATTATGGTGGTGGTTGATAAGTTGAGTAAAGCGGCACACTTCATACCTGTGCAGTCCACTTATAAGGCAGTGCAAATTGCTCACCTTTTTATGCAAAATGTGTTCTGATTGCATGGACTGTCGAAAGTAATTATATCAGACTGCAATGTAAAGTTCATATCCACTTTTTGGAGGACATTGTTCGCTGAGTTGGAACTCAGCTGAACTTTAGCACGGCCTATCACCCGCAGACCGATGGTCAAACTGAGCGAGTGAATTAGGTGTTGGAAGATATGTTGAGGGCGTATGTGATGCTGAAACCAAACCAATGGGAAGAGTATTTACACCTGGTCGAATTCGCATATAATAACGGATATCACACGTCAACACAGCTAAGTCCCTTTGAGGTCCTGTATGGGAGAAAATGCCGCAAACCCTCAAGTTGGAGTGGACCTGAGGATAAGCTGAGTTTGGGTTCGGAAATGCTTAAAGAAATGGAAGACATGGTAAAAAGGGTGCGTGCCAATTTAAAGGTTGCACAGGACAGACAGAAAAGTTTTGCGGACAGAAAAAGAAGATTCAAAGAATATCAGGTTGGTGACCATGTGTTTGTGAGGATCCAAGCCAGAAGAAGCACACTGCAATGGAGCGGATGCGCCAAGCTGGCTCCTCGGTACTTTGGACCTTTTCAGATCTTGGCTAGAGCAGGGCCGGTGGCTTACCAACTCGCCTTGCCAAGTCACATTAAGATTCATAATGTTTTCCACGTTTCTGTTCTAAAGAAATATGTATACGACCCTAAACATGTGATCAGATGGCAAGATGTTCGGGTAAGAATTAATCCGGTTGTTTTGATTATGCAGATGCACTCAACAGAAATAGACTGAAGGTATTAATTGTCTGCAGGTCGAACCAGAAGGCGAGGTTCTGGTCGAACCACAGAGCATTCTCGATCGGAGAGAAGTGCGGCTGCGGAAACGGGTTATTACCCAAGTTAAAGTGTTGTGGTAGCACTATGGGCCTGAGGAGGCTACTTGGGAAGACGAGGAAATCATTAGAAAAGTTTACCTAGACTTATTTAAAGGGAATAGACATCGGGACGATATCCAATCCCAGGGGGGGGAGATGTGATGACCCCGGGTAACATGTAAATATAGAATGTTACTGTGGTAAGAAACTAATGTGATTTGTTAATTATTGTTTACTGTATGACATTATTTATTTATGAAATTTAATATATTTGGATATATATCTTGAAATGCTGGCAGCCTCTTGATGGAGGAATTTTTTTTAAAGAAAAGAA
>APFE030822199.1:0-61567 GCA_000404065.3 Pinus taeda
GCTTGGACATATTGGAGAGAAGGGCCTTCGAATACTTCATGGTAAAGGTATGGTAGAAGGTATGAGTAATAGCTCTCTGGATTTTGATTTCTGTGAAAATTGTGTATATGGGAAGTAGAAGCGGGTGAGTTTCCCATTTGGTGGTAAGAGGGGGAAACACATATTAGAACTTGTGCACAGTGATGCGTTTGGACCTGTGAAGGTTCCATCAATGGGTAAGTCTGTGTACTATGTACCATTTATAGATGACTTCTCAAGGAATACATGGATATATTTCCTTAAGAAGAAATCTGAAGTATTTGACAGGTTTAAAGAATTTAACACTCTAGTGGAAAACTAAACATAGAAGAGGATAAAGGTGTTGAGGATAGATAATGGTGGAGAGTTTTGCAACAAGGAATTTGAAGAATTTTGTAAGAAGTGTGGTAGCACAACAGAAGACTACTCCATACACACCTTAGAAAAATGGAATTGCATAAATAATGAACAAGACATTGATGGAAAGGGAAAGAAGCATGCTCAGTGGTGTCGGGTTAGGACAAGAATTCTGGGAAAAGGCGGTGGAGACTGCATGTTACCTGGTCAATAGATCACCTTCATCAGCACTGGAAGACAAGACTCCACAAGAGGTATGGACTGGTAAGAAACCCTCTATTTCACATCTTAAGGTATTTGGATGTGATGCATATTTACATGTTCCAAAGGAGAAAAGAACCAAGTTGGATAGTAAATCTGAAAAATGCATCTTTATTGGGTATAAGGATGGTTTAAAGGGTTATAAGATTTGGAACCCAGTAACAAGAAAGGTTGTGTATAGCCGAGATGTGGTGTTCATAGAGGTGAAATATGTTATTAAACATGAAGTCCAACCAAAGGAACATGAGAAGATAGATTTTTAGCTTAAGGAGAAAGAATCAGACTCTACAACAGAGGAGGAATCAGAAGATTAAGAGCCACGAACTCTAGGTGTGAGAAGATCAATTTGAGAAAGAAGGCAGTCGTAAAGGTATAGTCCATATTTTTTCTATTCCATTTTTTCTTTATCTATTACTGATGATGATCCCAGAACTGTGAAGGAAGAAGTAGATTCCGAGGATGGAAAACTCTAGAAAGAAGCCATTGTTGATGAAATGACATCTTTGCACAAAAATGAGGCTTGGGATCTAGTGGAGTTGCCGTCTGGAAGGAAACCCATTGGCAGCAAATGGGTGTTCAAGAAGAAGACAAATGAAGAAGGAAAGGTGGAGAAATACAAAGCTCGATTGGTAGCAAAAGGTTATTCCTAGGTACCGGGAATTGATTTAGTGATATTTTTTCTCTCATTGCCAAGGTAAATTCTATTAGATTACTTTTATCTGTTGTTGTTGCTTTTGATTTTGAGGTAGAACAAATGGATATGAAGACAACATTTCTTCACAGGGATCTAGAAGAGGAGATCTACATGAAGCAACCTGAAGGTTTTGCAGTGAAGGGTAAGAAAGAACTGGTATGCAAGTTAAATAACTTTCTGTATGGGTTAAAACAATCACCAAGGATGTGGTATCAGAAATTTGATACAGTTATATGGGGACTTGGCTTCACCAGAAGCAAAGCAGATCACTGTGTGTATTTTAAATTAATTGGTGACCATGTTATTTATTTGGTCTTGTATGTGGATGGTATGTTGCTGGTTGGAAATGATAGAGAAATTATCTAGGATTTGAAGACCCATGTGTCCTCCAAATTCGACATGAAAGATCTTGGTGCTGCAAACTATATTTTGGTTATAGAAATTAAAAGACATTAGGCAAAGAGGAAGCTCTAGTTAAACCAAAGGAAGTATGTCAAGACAATATTGCAGAGGTTTAATATGCAGGATAGTAAACCGGTGAAGGTTCATATTCTTATAGGTGTAAATTTATCTACTGAACAATGTCCCAAGACATAAGAAGAGGAAGAGGACATGTCCCATGTTCCATATGCAAGTGCAGTCGGTAGCCTGATGTATGCGATGGTTTATACTAGAACATACATTGCACATGTAGTGGGAGTATTGAGCAGGTTTATGTCAAAACCAGGGAAGGAGCATTGGATAGCAGTGAATCAGTTTTTCAGGTATTTGTGTGGCACTTGTGATTATGGTTTGTGCTACCAAGGAAGACTAGGATTGGACAAAGTGTTGGATATTCGTGGCTTTGTTGATGCAGACTGGGCTGGAGATATGGATCAAAGAAGATATACAAGTGGGTATGTGTTTAACCTATTTGGAGGTGCAGTCAGTTGGATGAGTAAGAAAAAATCTGTAGTGGCACTATCAACTACAGAGGCAAAATGCATGGCAGCCACTCATGCAAGCAAGGAAGCAGTTTGGTTGCAGATATTATGTTCAAGTATGGGTTTAGTACAGGGAGCTATAAGGATAGACTGTGACAGCCAAAGTGTGATTTTCTGGCAAAGAACCATGCATATCATTCAAAGACAAAGCACATTGATGTTCAGTATCACTTTGTGAGGGGTATGATAGAAGACAAAAAGGTGTTGCTAGTAAAGGTGGACACTTTGAATAATACTGCAGATGCGTTGACAAAATCTGTACGCTTTGAGAAGTTCTCTTAGTATAGAGAAATAATGGGCGTTGCAGGGCTAGATAAATGACTAAGCTCTCTTGTGGCCCCCTATGGAAAGGAAACAACAAGTGGGAGAATGTTGGGTTGTGTTATATTATTTCCACGACTAGCCCACGTAGTTAACCGGGGGGTTAGAACGGGGGCGGAGCCCCCCCTTCATTGCACCGATTGCATAGTGGGGGGTGTCACAGGGGGTTTGAGGGGTGCAGGTAACACCACTCTATGGGGTCCGGGGCAGCGCCTTGGAAAATTTTGTTTTTAGACCCTATATTAGGTTGGGCAGACCTACCTATGGTTTTGTGCATGATTTTTCACACATGGTTTTGGATGTGATGGTTTTCTGTCCATGGTATTGTATGCTTTGACATGTATAAATATGTATTGTAACATTGAAAGGAATATAATGAAAAATCAAGTTGGTAGTCCTGGTTTTGGGATCCAGGGGAAAATCTCTGTGTATATGTGTTTTATGTGTTATGCTCTTACATTGTTTATTTTCTGTGTTTTAGAATTCTTATGCAGGTAGTTTCTGTACGGGGTTAAAACCTACAGTGGCCACCAACATCCACCTAGATCAGTCACCTAAAGAGAGGATTGGAGATTATTGGGAGTAGGCTTACATGATCAAGGCCAAGTTTGTATTTCTTCTTCTTATTCAATATTAATATCAGAAACTGTTTCTTTCCTATTTGCACTTGTTATGATGTTCTTTGCAAAGCTCCTTGATCTTTCGCATATTTTACAACTAAATACTCGAGTAATATTATGCTATATGCTATGTTGTAATTTTCATTCACTTTGTGTTTCACTCTTATCTATGTTATGCTTTTATTCCTTGTTCATTTATTTTTATGCAAATCTTCTCTTGAAGCAGTGAGGAAGGGATTTTGAAAGCATCGAAAATACATCCACAAGCATTTCATCAAAAGGTAATAGGCTCTTTCACATTTCACACATCATATTTAAGTTATAGATTAAGGAAAGGTGGCATCTACTTGTATGTTTGTTTCTATATTTGTCTTTGAATTTAGGGAGATCACTCTTGTTTGCAAGAGCAATTTGTCTGCAATAACAAATTTGCAACCATACTAGGGAATGATTTGTTCTTCATTATGCCATCATGTGACCTCTTATTGCTTTATGTAGCCTTGTTTGACTGTGTTTTAAACCTTAAAAGTTTAAAGTTCCGGTTTTTCTTGGCTTTGCTTTTTATTTTTTCAAAACATTTCACAGTTTGTGCAATTTTTCTTTAGAAATAGTCCATAAAATGCAGACTTTTCCTTTAGCAGCAGTGTGTTTGCACACTAAATTTAAATGGTTACTTGCGCAAGCCTTTGAATGTTTCGGAAAATTAGGAGTTTCATCTATTAAGTCCAAAAAAATTTTATTACTATGCTTTCTTGGATCTATTTACATTCTGGAAAAGTTTGTTTCTATTCGATTGGGTGTTTTGGATTATCTTCTTGCAAAATTCCTTACCTTTGCAAATTAGGGTTGAAATTTTGATTTGATTATTTATTGTTTTGTTAAAGGAAGGATTGGTAATTGTTGAGATAGTGTCTGCCTAACTTTCTTCTTTCAAAGAGTCAAATTTAGTATTTGTTTTACCTATTTGTAAAGGATCATTACATTGATGAAAGATATTTTTTTTTCAAGATTAAGTATTTTTCACCTATAAAATTGCTTCTATTGATGAAATTGAATTGAATAGTTGTTGTTCCTTTTAGCAGTGAAGCATCTCAAAATTATACTTTAGACAGTTTTATATTCATAACATTCATTTGAAAGATTCATCTTAAATATTTGTTGGTTTTATTTGCATTTTGAAAAAGTTTTGGGTGTTGTGCATTTAAAAGAGCTTTCGTGATCCTTGATTTTTTGGGTGAGGTGAAATTTAAAAGTAAATTTTTTGCATTTGAGTTAATTTGAAAGTGAAAATTTTACATGTATTGAAAATAACTATGGTGAAATTAGAAATTTTTCATTTCATTTAAATATTGAAAAGACTTCCTCTTTACCATAGATAGAAATTCATTGAAGTAAAAGGTTCATTTTTGCATATTTGTTGCATTAGGTCTGCAGTTGAAAATTGATATCATTTATAGCACATTTATTAAATTAACTTTAGTGCAATAGGAACTGTAAAATCAATCAAATTTTTAAATTAACCAAACATTACTGGTTCTAGGTTAGAAGATGTGTTCCAACATCTATAAACATACAACCTATCATTTTTTGTGTGCAACATATTTGGCTGGTAGTTGTATCCCATGTATGTAAGTATATCATACCATTCTCCCTGTACCTTCAGTTATATCGAATGGTGCTCCACGTATGAAAAGTATATCGATATGCTTCCTACTGTACATGCTCACATTAGAAAATGCTAACACAGACTGTACCTCCACATGCCTCAATTATATTTTGGAGGTTCCCTTCTGGGTTGCATACCATCCATTAGTAACCAAGTCAACTTCTTTATCATTTATGATACATTGGACACAACATTTGGGGGGTATTACTTGCATGTACTGGAAATGGTATTCTCTAATTCATAGTGGCTTAGTACTCCTTTATACTTATATACCCTTTATTTTTGTATGTTGGTTATTTATTTGATTAAATAAAATTATAAAAAACCTTTAATAAAATTCATCTTGGTTGAGTTACCAATAAATTCACGTAAAATGAAGGGTTTACCCCTTGAGTAGACACTTGGTCAATTAGAGAAAATCAAAGTAGACAGATCAAAATCGGCAGGATTTGGAACCTAAAATCAACCTGAAACTTCTCGAGTTGTAGAATTGGAAACATTAGAAACTGAAGTAACTCAACCACACAAAACAGAATCAAGCACAGTTCAATCTAGACTAGAAGTTACTGAGATTATTCAAGGTGAAACCGAGATAGGTGGAATTTTAGAGACAAATTTAACTGAACCCGACATTGAAGAACCTGAATATGACATTTCTGAGCCCAAATCACCTTCAGCCACTGTATCCCCTACTCCTTTACCAACTTCATCTCGAATAAGAACTATAATTACAACTGGTTTACCTCTTGTTATTATAAGTATTGAAGATATTACTAAAGAAGAGGAGGAAGAATCATCACATACTCCTCTTATTTTAGTGATTCATTAGTTTTCTAAGACTTCCTTTTGATTCTTTACGACTAGATCCTTGGTATTTTACCCCTTTGAATTATTTAGGTCAAACTATTCCTTTTTCATGCACTCCTTTTGATTTTACACCTATGAAAATCATTTCAGAAACTCCTCTTGTAAACCTATTGTAACCTCTATGCTTACAAGTTCTCTAGAGTCATTCATATATGGTGGGCCCTCAGTTCATGTTGGGTATCAGTGACTTACTATAAATTTTTTGGGATCAACTTTTTCTTCTCAAGTTTCTACTTGGATTTCTGGAACCTTATCTGGTTTATCTACCTCTATTGTAGAAACTATTGTTGAGAGCATGAATTATGTGCCTGAAATACCTTAGCATCAGACCAATGCATTAATATTATATCTAGTAATACAAGTAATCCTCAACCAACTACAATTGGCATTTACTATCCAACTCGGGGGCAACCATCCTATGTTCCACCTAGAGGACAACCCCCTAGTGGAATGTGTCCTCCAGTTGTAGGAAAACCTCTTGCCAGAACTTATACAAATTTTGGTCAGATACCTCAGGTCAGTCCAAGTCAACTTGTTATATGTCAACCCTTGATTGGTGCTCCTTTTCCAAGAATGGTGAGTATTATTTAGAACCATTCATATGTTCAACAACTTTTTCAAGTTTCTCCACAAGTGTCTATTTATCAACCAATTCAGACTACTGGCCAATCTATACCACAAACACCTATTCAAGGCACCCCACAAGTGTCTGTTCAACAACTTGTTCAAAGTATTCTGTAGATGCTTGTTCAACAACCTGTTCAAGGGACCCCACAAGTGTCTATTAAACAACTTGTCATCAAACATCCATTCAGCCTACTGTGTAAATAACTATTCAACAATTGGTTCCAAGTATACCTAAAACACCCATCTAATCTATGCCACTAATGATTATCCAAGGTATTCCTCAAATATTAGTCTAACAACCTACACAGAATATGCCTCAAGCATCTGCTTATCAAATTGGTCCCACTTTTTAGTCTACAACACAGATACCTATTGGAAAACCTAGTGTGGGGACGATTCAAACATTGTATAAAGGTAAACCTTTTCAAAGTCAAACTTTCCAAAGAAAAACTTTTGAAGGCCAACCTTTTCAAAGTCAACCTTATCAAGGTCAACCTTTTCAAGTCCAACTTTACTTGTTTCAAATGGTACAGGGTCAATCATATCACAATCAACCTTTTCAAATTCAACCATACACTAGTCATACTTTTCAAATTCCACTTCAACCACAACCTAGAATGGCTTACCCTGGTTACCTTGGGGGAATGCAAATTCCAACTGCTCAAGCTATTCTAGAATATCCTGGATATCCTCCTCGAGGGGTTGGACTTATTCCTCAAGGTTATCAATATCCTCAATAAGACTTTAACCATCAGTTACCTTTCATAGCCACTTTATATTTACCATATTTATCCTGTCTCACAAATGATCCCATTTATTATTATCCTTTTTGGCCAATGATTCCTACTAAATTGCCAAGTGATATACCAAAATTTGAAGGTAAATCAAGAGAATATCCATCAAATCATGTCATGACATATCACTTATGGTGTTCTTTAAATTCATTGAATGATGATTCCATCAGATTATGACTTTTCCAATGAACTCTAACGGGTTCAACAACAAAATGTTACATTGAGTTACCATGTGCCTCTTTCCACAATTTCAATTCATTGGCAACAACATTTTTAACACATTTTCAATTACCCATTTGACATGATACTTGTACTGAAATTTTGACTTCGTTAAAACAATCTACTTCTACTTACATTTCAGATCACATACATGAATGGAAGCATAGACATCATTTAGTCAAATTTTATATTCGATACCAAATATTAGCAAAATGGTTCACTAAATATATACTTCATGATATAACATAAGAGTACGTTATATCTCGTGCCCGATACTTAGACCTTGTATATTCACAATCTGACACTTTACACAAAAAGATTCCAAATTCACCACAACCATCTAATTTGAATCAACAAGTTTCAACTCCTACGGGATCTCACACCACTAATGGTGTAATTGGTTTTGTCAACCAACAGTCAAATTCTAAATCATCTAAGAATAATTCTAAAAATACTCAAACTATAGCCACATAAAATTCACTTCGTGAAAACATTTCTCCTGAAATTACTTCCAAAATTAATGTAGTAGAATCATCTACTAGTAAGGCTCAACAACTTGGAAGTAAGAAAAAAGGCAAAGGTTGAGGAAAAAAATGCCACTCAAAAGGAGAAACCAACAAAAATGAATCTTTTGAAGAGAAGAAGAAGCCTCATTATCCTTGCTTGATTTGTAATTAAGAACCTTATACTAAGGAATGCCCACATTGTGCATAGGTTAGCAAATTCCTCAAAGGTTCTCACACACTAGAGATTTTGAAAGATCCTTTCCTTTCTCAGGATAGTAAAATGGTTACTCATAATCCATCCTCTTCATCTGCATTGACAGATATCATGATGATGTCTTCACAAGTTTAGGTAGCAACTAGATCTAAATATTATGGAACTAAAACTCTTGTAAATGGAAATGATGTTATTCAATCTGGTCAACCTTCCGTATCGATTCCACCTCTTTTGTTAGCCTCACTCTCATAATAAAACAATTATAAATCCAAAATTATAATTAAATAAATCAAATCTTGAGAATTTGGAGTTAGTTCCTCAAACTAGGGAGTTTAGTTAGGATGATAGATTCTCTCCAACTAAGTTTTCCTAGATTAATGCTTTGTTGAGAAAATATCTCAACCAATTTTGTTCAAGATAGATGCACTATCTTGAAACAAACTTCCGCATGTATTTATATGTATCATAAACATTATTTTAATAAGGAGAATGTGAGGAACGCTGGAAAGTTGAGGCCTTTTCTGCCATGTCTAGTTTTTCTATATTTCTGCTATTTATTTTATAAGTGTTTTATTATTAGTTTCTTAAATCTCTTCAATTGGTATTAGAGATAGTAGATTCATGCATGTTATAAGAATAAATGAATACCCTTCACTGAGTCGTTGTTGCATATGAGTATGTGCGGAGGCATTGTCAAGACTGCATATGCATGAGGAGTAGGTTGTTGCCTACCCGTGGTGATGTGAACTCTTAGGCGTGAAGTGCAAAGGAAATTTGAGGATGTTTGGAACTGGTGTGAGCAAAGCCAAGGACGTGTGAAGCTGGTGATAGTTTCACACTGCGGTTTGGCTGCAGTGAGCATGCATTTGTCCAGCCATTGTATTTGAGGACCATCCATTGCAGATGTGAAGAGTCTAGAGATGGCTAAGAGTGTTCAGCTGCCACGTGGAGCTGAAAAATGTGTGGTTCTCCCTGCTGAAGTCAAAATGTCAGTCAAAAGGAATGACTGGCTAAAATCAGTGCCCGGGTTCGCTGGTTGAGGCGCACCATCACTGTTGAAAGTCACTTGCCTATGGAGCTTTAAGTGGTGAGGTTCGGCTCGAGCTAGACATGATGATTGACAATGGGGTGCCATTGTCTCTGACATCCTTAGTGCTCACCGTGGAGCACATGCTCTCCATTCGGTTCCACAAATATGATATGGACCCGGTGGCCAATGCAGATTCAAGATAAAATTTGATGAAGCATTGATCCCTTTTATCCATGAAGTTTTTTCTCATCGTTATGTCTGACGTTTCCTTTTCTTTTTGAAGAATAATCTTATTAGAAATCGAAATTTCTATGCATTTTATGGTGCAGCCGTGGTGCTAGTTGGCATTTTGCCATTCTTTCAACCATTTTCAGCGGCAGTTTGTATAAGAATCGGGAGCTGCGTGACTATCGTGGCAGCCTCGGTGGTGGTGGATCTCAATGCAAAACAGAGCAAGCTAGAAGCTCAGGTGGTAAGGCTACGACTGTAGCAGATACATTCAAATACTCCGTATCTGCTAAGGCTCTCGAGACTGTGGCTAAGGAACTGAGGGCAAACCCGCAATGATCATCGATTAAGAGTTCACATTTGGTAGAGTCTTTATGGATCGTGTCTCTAATAGAGGGGTGAAAATCATTTCCAAATAGAACAAACGTGTGCGGCCAAAATCCACCATTAATCAACACAGCTCCAAACTTCAACGACTAACCATGACACATCTCAAAGCATAGATTCCTTCAACTACGTGGTCCCTCGTATGGAAAATTGTTGCATGGTGCCTGTTGCTGCATTCTAGAATTGACCTATTCGTTGAGCCAATAGCGTGTGGAGCCGAGCTGGGACAGATAAAGCGTTTTTTTCTTTGGAATTCTTTAAATTTGGATGGAAATCAGAATAAATAAATATCACCTTTAGCACCGTCTTCAGAAACTGGCTTCAGGCTCATGAAGTTTTCAACGATTTGTGCAGATTTTAGTCTCACGGGAAACAGTTTTTAAATTATTTTAAATGGAAGCGGCTTCGTTCCATGGAATGTGCAAATTCTGGGAAGAAAACAACTTCCAGCAACTACAATCTTCTACAATTTCAGTTGAATCTGTTCAAGGGAAATCTTTAGGAAAAATCGGGTTCTATAATTCGACATAGAAATTAGCTCCTAGCAAGAAAACCCTAAAATGACTTTCAAAAGAATCAGCTTATGTTATGGTTATTCTTAGCTGGTTTCCTTTTGCCTTTTTAGATGAAGTCAAGCATAATGAGCCATGCCAATGGTTGATTATGGAAGTTGGGTACAGATGAGGAATTTCGCAGGTTTTTCATGAAATCAGCTACAAATAGATAATGCTACAATTTTCTGTTACACTCAGACAGTCTGTAGAATCTTATAGCAATCAGATTTTCACAAGGTAGTTTTGGATTCCAAGGAGGAAACTATTTTGAGCTTAGGACAAGCTGATGGTTTTTTTGCTAAATCCAGCTTTGAATAAGGACATGGTAAATTCTTTTGCGTGTGCTTTGAAGTATCTTTAAGAAAAATAATGTTTATAGAAAGGACAGAGGTGTGAAGTGAGGATTTGAAGCTCATAGGGTTTCTTATAGTCCTACGGAAGTTTTTTTGAAAGTTTCACGGTAACTACAGCAGTGTCTCATCCAGGGATCAATTGCAAGTAATGAAAGTAAAGGAATAGCAAGAGACAAGAGAGCAGTCAGACTATCATTACTCCAGAAAATTCCACAAGAATCTTGGTAAGGAGCTTTTATTCTATTGATCGCATCATTTTAATTCAATATATGAACTACTTGGTGTTAGAGAAATATGTTTACTATTTCATTGAGTTGCACTATAAAGTCTCTCCAACCAATTATATTTTATGGTGCATAATTGATCTCTCAAACAATTACATGCATAAGCATATGATGGTGTGTGCTTTATAGTTTTTACCTGCACATTTGAAATGTCAAGTCACTTTTTTATAAAGTGATTTTCGAAAACCCATAAAATTATTTTTTAATGGAACGTATGTAAAAGCATGAGCGTAAAGATTTTTTAAAGAGTGATCATAATTTTTTAGGGAGGGTTAAGAGTGGTATGTAATAGTGAGAGCATATTTTGTATTTTTTAAAGAGTGATCATAATTTTTTAGGGAGGGATAAGAGTGGTATGTAATAGTGAGAGCATATTTTGTATTTGGAGTTATATGTATTTTGTATTTGAAGTGATAAGTGTTTTGTGTTTGGAGTGATAAGCGAATTTTTGTGAGAGAAAGTTATTGTAGTAATTTAAAGTAAGGGTTTATTTTGAGAGATTGGGTCAGTGAACATTCATTTTTTGAAGATAATTTGCTTCCAAAGTTTGCAAGTGTGACATTCTCATTGAGAAGTTTCCACGACAAAGTTGTGACATTGAAGAATGGTGTACTCTAGTAATTAATAAAATCATAATTTTTGTGGTACTTGTGTCCTAGATCTGCCTGAAATTGAATAAGGGGATCTTAGGTGCACCGAGTGTAATGAATGCGTGTGCATGACTTGTATTCAAATTATCAAAACGCTCTCATTGTATTATGCTTAAACAACTACATGCCCATAAGCAAGCTTAAGTACAAGAATACTTAATCACGTTCCTATAATCAAGCTTAAGTACGCAAGCACAAAGCATCACATCATCAACTTGATAAGATGATATTCTAAGCAAGCACATTTCACATCATGTAATCAAAGCAATCAAGTTAAGGACACAACAAAATCAAGCATTTCAAGCCAAGACGACATCAACATCATCAACACTTTTTGTATCACTTGCAGATAAACATGTTTTAACTGAATTGTACGGGTGCATTCTCGGTTGTAAGCGACACCCTAATTTGAATTGTTAAGGTGAATACATTAAGTCAAGTAAGTCTTCAACTAAGTCATCAATATTGAACTTGTCATTTGTCTCTTGGGTGCATTTTTCGATAGTGTTCGACACCCTTCCTTTTTAAAATTAGCACATTCAGTGAGTACATTCAAGAAATCACAAAGTGTCAGTAATCAATCAAGCAAGTTCAAGCAAGCAATCTCTCATCAAACAAGTGTGAATTCTAGTCTTCTATTCTTCAAGTGAGAATCAAATCAAGCCAGTGTTTAACGCAAGTGCAATAAGAAATAAATCAATGGAGCGTGTCATTCAAACAACAAAGAAAGCGAGCATGTCATTCAAACAATAAAGCAAGTGAACGTGTCAAAATAAAGTGTGAAAGTTCAAAGCACAACATCTACAATAAACGAGCCAATGTGAAGTTGATTGAAGAATTCACAAAGTGTCAGTGAAGCATTCAAGCAAAGTGATCGTCATCAAGTGAGTTTGAAATCAAGAGTTCATGCAACCAAGTTATAAAACTCTAGCAAGTGTTTAAAGCATCATCCATAAGCAACAGTACAAGAGAGACTGAATTCAAAGTGAGAAAGTTAACATGGCGACAGACATTCAACTGTCCCAAATTCTTAACAATTTTATTTTTTCATCATCTAGTGACATGGTGAACATCAACAAAACAACTCTTGCTGATATTCAAGTGCATCTTCAACATGCACATGAAATGATTGAGCTCCTTCAACTGGATTCACAACTACAAAGAACTGAGTTCCTATAGAAGAGTGATGCTTCCAAGCCTTTGAAAAATACAAATACAACTGATGATTCCAAGTCACTGATCCAACCAACTTCAAGTGTTGAAGTGGTCTCTGACCCATTGCAACTTTCTTCCAAATCCATCATCAAGCCATGGGAAGAAATCCAAAGTAACAGAAATCGATGAGGCTTAGGATATGTCAAAGATGACGACAACTTGCATATCGTAGATTATTCAAGGCCCATTAAGTTTGTCAGTGCAGGGTTTCTTGCACAAATCACATCAGCTCGTTCTGAGAAAGTTGAAGCCAACCAGAAATACACACACACTGAAGTTGCAATCAAACTAAAATGCCTTCATTGTCAAAGAATTGGTCATCTGGAAGATCAGTGTTTTGATCTTCAACCTTGTCACTATTGTGGGAAGTCAAATCATTCATCAGCACAATGCAACAAACAACAACAATCAACCAGATTGAAGATCAATTATTCATGGATTGATCACTAGGAATGGTCATCCATGGTCAAAAGATCGTATAAGTTTTACAACCGAATTCACTTACACATATTGCAGCCAACAGTAAAAATGAAGATGGTACTCTCATGCAGTTAAATGGGGGAGTACACTAGTGAAACACTCCTACACCTAAAGGGGGGGAGTTTAGAAATAATTTAAAGAAGATTGTCTCTCCTTTCAGTTGAAAAAGGGGGCAAAATGTCAATGAAATTGATAGTAGTTGTCAGGCTGAAATTCTCGACAACATCAGCGAAGTAGCCAGTGGGCATTTTTCATCAATGAATGAGCATCAACAAATTCGCCAGTGGGTGATAGACAACATTGTTAGCAGTGAGCAATTTTCAAACACAGCAAAAGAAACAGTGAGTTGTTTTTCAACGTCATCAGCCAGTGGGTGATCATCATCAATAGATTCTCTAATGGGTGTTCATCAACTTTTGTCAGTGGACAAACAAATATGCTAGTGGGCATTCATCAAATTTTTTCAGTGGACACAAGATGCTGATTTCAAGAAAAGGACAGTTGGATGTTTTTGCAGCTTGGCACATGATGGATTTGTCAAGCGACATTCAGAGATGAATCATACATGCAGCTAACTCATGATATCTTCATATTGCAGTTTCTTCAACATCCAGCTTTAGCGGTTTTTCAGGCAAATGTTTTTTGAGGATCAACTTGAGAACTTGGAAGAGGGTTCCTATTTTGGATATATCATTGAGGGGGGGAATGTTAGCCTCACTCTCATAATAAAACAATTATTAATCCAAAATTATCATTAAATAAATAAAATCTTGAGAATTAGGAGTTAGTTCCTCAAACTAAAGAGTTTAGTTAGGATGAGAGATTCTCTCCAACTAAGTTCTCCTAGATTAGTGTTTTGTTGAGAAAATATCTCAACCAAGTTTGTTCAAGATAGATGCACTATCTTGAGACAAACTTCCTCATGTATTTATATGTATCATAAACATTATTTTAATAAGGATAATGTGAGGAATGCTGGAAGGCTGAGGCCTTTTCCGCCATGTCTGGTTTTTTTTATATTTCTGCTATTTATTTTATGAGTGTTTTATTATTAGTTTCTTTAATCTCTTCATCTTTCTGAACCTTTACAGATTGAGAAACAAAATTATGACATGGTAATATGTCTTCCTCCCAAAGTTGTTATTCGAAATTTGTCTTTTAATCCACACGCTAGAGTGACTCATAATTACAACATTGTTGAATACTTGTCTCAGCCTCCTTCAACAATATCAACCCTTGAAGTGTTGCAAACATGTCCAGCACAAAGGAAATTACTATTGTCAGCTATTGGATCAATTGATCCTCAAGACTTTAATCTCGTAGTCTTTGATCTTAAAAGTCATATACCTAGACTCCTGCATCAACTGGAATTTCAAATACAAGTTTTTGTTAAAACCAAGAGTCTTTCATACAGTAATTAACAAGACAGCCTCTACGTGTATTATGTTTATTGCTTGTTGGAAAGCTTTGGGTTCTCCAACTATCAATCAATCACCTACCACTCTCAAATCCTTTGATGGAAGAGTATTTTTACCTTATGGTATTTTGAATGACCTACTAGTAGAATTAGAAGGTAAAATGATTATAATCAAGGTAGAAGTTTCCAATGCTCAACTTCATTACAATCTTTTGTTGGGTTGAAGTTGGACTTATGCAATGTCTACAATGGTCTCATCACTTTTTCGACTGATATTATTTCCTCATCAGGGAAGGATAGTGAAAGTAGACCAGTTGTGTTATTATACTTTTGATCCTAACTCTATTGATCTTGTCCCCTTTGTGCAGCAAATTATTACTCCTTATGAAGATATTAGCATTGCTTTTCTTAAGCATTCATCATTGATGGGAAATTTTGCACTCTCCCCACCCAACACTTATTATAATTTTTCCCAATTCAATATGATCTCATCAAGCACTTTAGAATCATATGATCCTTGGATTGTGACTTCAAAATCTGATTTGACCGCATATGGTGACCAAATGCCTCTAAGCCCATTGGAACTAATTTATCAAGTCATTCAATCGTTTTCAAAACCACTCCCCATTGAAAATGATCAAGTGAATGCGACCATTGATGATTATTATCAATCCTCTTGGCTGGAACCAATATAATTCCCTAATCCTTTCAATAATTTGTTTCCAACAAATGAAAGTATCATGGAAGTTATGAATTTAGATGAAATTCCTTGGGACGACTATCATCATCGTTCCTCTTTTCTTCCCAACTTTGAAAAGATTGAGAACAAATTTTCCACAATGTTTTCACTTGAGATTGTAGACGGCCCTGAATGTCCTATATCGATTCTTGAATCTAAATATGAAAAGAATTTAGAAAATATATCACCGATAATTCTGCTTCATATCTCAGTGAAACCTAGAATTACAAAGAACGTTCACATAGGTGCCTCATGTTCACTTGATGAAATTCTTACTTACAAGGCCCTATTCCAAGAATTATGTGACATATTTTCCTAGTCTTATGATGAAATGCCAGGAATGGACCCAAGTATTGTAATTCATAAAATTAATACCTACCTAGATGTTAATCCTATTAGACAGAGATTACGTCCAATGCATCCTAGAAAAGTTGACACTATCAAAGCCAAAGTTGAAAAATTCTAAAAGAGGGATTTATGTATATTATTCCCTTTACTAATTGGGTTTCGAATATTGTTCCTGTTAACAAGAAGAAATGGAAAATTAGAGTATGCGTCAATTAGATAAATTAATAAATCTTGTCCTAAAGACAAATATATTACTCCCTATATCGATAAAGTAATTGATGATTATGCCAGCAATGAGATTTTTTCTTTTATAGAAGGCTTTTCTCAATATAATCAAATTAACATACTCCCTGAGGATAAACATAAAACCACATTCATTTGTCCATGGGGAAATTTTGATTATTAAAAACTTCTATTTGGATTGAATAATGTTGGTGCCACCTTTAAACTGGCTATGTCGTATTCCTTTCATGACATTAAGCATATTGTACAACCATATTTCGATGATCTACCAGCCCATCCATTGAAATGTAAAGACCATCAAGTGCATCTACGAGCAATCTTTATCATATGTCGACATTATAGTATACACTTAAATCCTCACAAATTTGTCTTTTATGTAAATTGGCTCGTTTACTAGGATTTATCGTGTCAAAAGAAGGCATTCGTGTTGACCCCCTTAAGGTAGAGTTTATTCTGAATTTTCCTCCTCCTTCCAATTTACGCCAACTCCAAATTTTTCAATGGAAAGAAAACTTTTTATGTCAATTCATTCCTAATTATGTAGATATAACTAAAGCTTTTACTCAAATTTTGAAAAAAGACATCTCTTTTATATGGGATGAAACTGCTCAAAAGGATTTCAATGCACTTAAGCATGTGCTGACTCACACACCTTTGTTGCATCCGCCTAATTATCATCAAGATTACTTTTTGTATTTAGCTGCATCTGATGTTACCATTCTTATGGTATTAGTTCAAGAGGATGAATTAAACAATGAACATGTGATTTATTATTTAAGTAGGAATCTGTTGACGTCGTTTGTTAGGTCCCTATACTACTAGTGTAACCCCTTATTGTTATTAGTACAACCCCCTTATTATATTTTTGTGCCCATGTAGTCCCCATATTTTTATTATTGTGCCTCATAGAAGCCCACTATTGTTATTATTGTGCCCTTACATTATTATTGTTATGTCGGCTCTGATTTATTATGACCCCTTAGACTCCTATATATATAGAAATAAGGTCTTGTCATTTGTGTCATCTAATAATTGTTCATTTATATAATGTAAAGGAGGTTTTCCCCTCAAAGAGGATTATTTCTAAAGTGTTCATCTAACTTTTCTATCTTTTTGTGAGCTAGTTTCCTAACATTTTGGTATCAGAACTTTGGATTCTAGGGTTTCGCTACTCCAAACAGGTCATTGTGGAATTTTCGCTATAATTTTTTTCTGCGACGTTTCAGAAGCTAACAACAAAACCCATTTCAGATTAAATATATCTTAAACTCATGTAAAAATTTCAGATCTTGTCTCGCTATATGTTTGGAGATATGATCCGAGGACTTTAGGGTTTTTGCAAGCTCTATAATTTCATCTAAAATAGATCATCGTGGAAGTTTCGCTATAACTTGTCCGCTATGAAGTTTTAGAAGCTAAAAAAAACCCATTTGAGAAGAAAGCATTCTAAACCTCTAGTCTAAGATTTAGATCTTGTATCACTATATTTTAGAATATATGATATGAGGAAGTTAGGGTTTTTGCAAACTCCTAAATTACATCTTAAACAGACGAGCTTGGGAAAATCATCATAAATTTCTCTTTGAGAATCGGATTGAAATTTCGTAAGAAGTTACAGAAAGAGGATGGACTATAGTTTTCTATTTCACATAGTGACACACGACACTTAATACAAGTTCGATCTTATGAAAAGGTATATAATCAGGTCATCTTGGGAGTTTGTGCATAACTCTATCTTGGGGAATCCAATTTTGATTAGACTGGTAGCATTGGAAAAAGGATGCAGAGGGCTACTATAGATCATGATTTTAGAATTGGAAGATATGAAATTACAGAGTTACAGTCATTTCAAGATCGAGCTCCTAAAAATCAAGAAAAGGCAATATGAGGAAGTTTGATGGCAAGGATCTAGTAAATTGGATACTGCAGATGAAGCAATATTTTGATCTACATGAGGTGCAACTGTCACAAAAGGTACGTATTGCATCTTCATATTTAGAACTAGATCAATTTTTGTGGTATAAATTGCTTTGTTCTCATAAACCACTTGTTACGTGGTCAATTTTCATGAAGGAAATGATAGCACATTATAAGGATACAAAGAGAAACACCTTCTTTATCCAATTGAGAAATCTCAAACAAAAGTGTTCAATGGTAGAGCACATTGAGGAATTTCAAAAATTGAATATAAGTGAAAATTATATTCCAGAGAAGCAGAGGATTGATGTCTCCATAGGGACTTTAAAGGATAACATTCAACCTAAGGTTCGTCTTTGGGAACCTGATTCCTTGGAAAAGGCATTCAGGTTGGCAAGAAAAGTGGAAAGCAAAATTATGGCAACAAGGAATTCTACCCCTCACAACTATAAATATGGAAGAGTTGTTTCTCCTAGCCTTCCACAACCTACAAGGTTGACACCACAAAAATTGGAAGAAAAAAATCCAAAAGTAATTTGTTACGATTATGATAACAAATACATTAAAGGTCATAAGTGTGCTGAGAAGAAATTATTTTACATTGATTGTGAAGAGGAGGAAGAAAAGATCAAGAAACATCAAAAGAAGAGGATATACACCAAGAACCAACCCCAGAGAAAGAAGAAATGAATTTGAACATATCTTGTAAAGCATTGGCAAGAATTACCACTTCTCAAACTCTCAAGATAGAAGGACATATAGAAGAAAAAGGTTCAAGAAGTGACAAATCACATCGAGAAAGAAAAAATGAATCCGACCATATCTTGTAATTCATTGGCTGGAATTACCACTCCTCAAACTCTCAAGATAGAAGGGCATATCAAGAAGAAAAAGGTTCAAGAAGTGAAAGATCACATGGAGAAAGAAGAAATGAATCCAACCATATCTTGTAATGAATTGGAAGAAAGTACCACTCCTCAAACTCTCAAGATAGAAGGACATATCAAGAAGAAACAGTGAAAGATCACATCGAGCATCAAAAACAAGTTCTCCAACTTTGAAAGGATAACGCCACTTTGTTGCAGAATCGAATGAAACAAGAAGTAGATCAACATCGCATTGAAAGAAGTTTTGATGTAGGCAATTGGGTATTTTTACGGCTACATCTCAAGCAAGCTATTTATGAGAAGGAAATGTTGGCAATACTACATGCACTTAATAAATGGTGACCTTACCTAATGGGAAGACACTTCAAGGTAAAAATGGATCATAATAGTCTTAAATACTTTTTAGAACAAAGATTATCTTTAGAAGAACAGAAAAAATGGGTCACAAATATGTTGGGTTATGAATTTGAAATCATCTACAAAAAAGGGAAGACAAATGTTGTTTGCAGATGCACTCTCAAGAAAGGATGAGGATGTGGAAGCATTGTTTTGTGCTATTTCTATTATCCAACTAGATTGGATAAATGAAGGAAGGAATGAATGGAAGAAGGATGAAGAAGTGTGGCCACTCATTCAAAAGTTGCAGAAGATCCTAGTTCAAACAATATTGCTATAACTTGATGAGGAAGGTGTTAGAGCCTAGATTTACCTCAGGCTGGAAAGGTAAGCTTCTAGGTCCACATCAAACCATGCTAAGCCTCGTAGGTAGCCCTACGAGGACAGGAGAGGGATCTCTCCAGGTAAATCTCAGAAAAGGATAATCAGATGGGCTTGAGGTGACCGATTTTACAACTAATATCAGGCTAGGTATGTAGTGCAAGGATTGATTTGAGTTTTTGAGGGATTTTTGTGGGAAAAAGGGATAGGCAAATTTGGGTCCAGGGATGAGGCACAGTTTTTGCAGAGGCCTGATTGGGGCAAGGAAGGCAATCGTTTTGATGCTTTAAATTGAATGAATGGAGGGATCAAACTGGTGAGGAGCCAAGGAGGGCAAGAGAGGCTCAAGAGTCCTCCTCAAACAGATGAAAACATTGAAAATTAAACATAATTTCAAGGCAGAGCATAGCAGTCTAGTGAATTCCACCTTAATCACTCATTTGTTTAATTTCAGAAGCAAAGAGAAGGGAAAACAATACACATAAACATCAGTCAACTTACAATTACGTAGAGAAGAACACCATCAAAACATAGTGCCACATGGATCCCAAACAAGTGCTGTAAAACCCTGGTCTTTCCTTTGCTAAAAATGCAGAGATAGAATGTACAATGATGTGCCAAGAAATCCCAAGTGTCCAACCCTGACAATGACTCAGAAAATAAATGATATAGACCTTATTAACCCATTCCTAAGCCTCTAGGGGTCGAGCTCATCATTCTAGGAGCTGTTTCAACCAATTCTAAACAAAGCACTGAAATCTAGGCAATCAAACAACTTGCCTCTATATGATAGGAAACTGATTCATTCATTAAATTTTCACTTTTCAGTGAATGAATCCTCTAGAACAAGTAAATTTGGGCCAAAATTACAGCATATTCATCAAATTACATCAATATAGGTCAATAATTAATCAAAAAGCAAAACTGGTCAAAACTGGCCGAATTTCTGAGCTGGAAGGTGAAAAATTTGGCAAAAATCCTATATGCATCGCGCCACATTGGAGCTGAATTTGCAGCCCTTTCCGGAGTCCAAATTGGGCTTATGATAGCTCGTTGGAAATACCTACCTATCTACTTTCCAACCCAAGTGGAATTTTTCAATTTTGTGTCAATTTGCCCCTCCAAAACTTCAATCTCCCAGGATTGCTTCCTGTGTGTCAAAATAAGGGCAGAGAGGTCATTTTTTGAGTGTTTTTAACCTCTCAGGGACTCAAAACTTGCCCAAAATTCTTGTCCATGCACCAGAAGTCATGATTTTTCATGCCAAATCCAAAATAATAAAGTTTTTGAAATTTGGAGCCCTCTAGCAAAAGCGAACGCCACGTGGCGCGGCGCATAGGGACGCAAAACCTGTTTTGGAGTGCAAAAATTTTCAAAAATGAAAAAATTGCTACAAATTTCTTGAAATTTGGGCTGGACCTTCTCTATCAAGTGTCATGCTAGGCTAAAGAGGCTTCGGCCAATATTCAAAAGCGATCATGCTCCTTTTGCCTCTTTTGCTTATTTGTTGCCTTCTTCAATTTTGCCTTTAGATTCCTTATTCGTGCCTTGGAGCTCATATTTCACGCCCTGTAATGGAAATCCATATGTCTTAACAATGCTTTGTCCCTATAAGCCTTTTCCAGTAATCTCTCCAAGTGGATGTTGATTCTCTCGAGCCAAGACTCCCGATCATCATTAATCTCTTACTCCAATGTAGTGAACTCAATTCTCCTCCTTTGGGAAGCTTGGCGATTCTCACGGATGTTTTGTAACTCCATGATTGCTTGCTGATCTTCAAGCTATTTTTTCCGCTACTCCAAGTATTTCTTAGACCACTTAGCCCTCTCCAAGTCAAGGAACAAGGTTGTGATCTGTGTCTGTTGCTCCTAGATGATCTCTCTAAGATGTGCATTTTGCGAGCCCATGTCTGTAACATCATCCTGAATGAGAATGAAGTCAGTCTCTCACTCTCGTGAAGGCCCCTCATCCTGCATTGGCCTCCTGCCTCTATCTTGTACCTGTGATGCTGATGTCGGAAGCGAGGCCCCTTCCACCCCGGGTGGAGATAACACTCGCTTTGCTACTGCAAATAACTGCCTCATGCCCTTCTGATAAGTAATGAAGACCAGTATAGTAGCAGTGTGTGGATCATGGCCTTCTTGCTGATGAGAAGGTCCACCAGTCTCATGCCCAACCTCTGAAGGTCCCTGTGAAGCTCTGAAAAAGTCACGAGAGATGAAATCATCCCAAGTGATGCCCTGTAATCCAAGCTAATGAACCACCAAAATCTTGATGAGAGCAAAATGGCGAATACTGTTGAACTGTTGCTCAGGGGTCTTGTGCTACACAAGGGTGGTCATCCTCTCTATGTTTCGGCATATCAAATATGGGATGTTCATCATCAGTACCCGGGTGAAATGCATAAGAAACTTGATGTGATAAGCATATAGTCGGGAGAAGCGACCTTCACAACTGAAATACTTCATGAATAATTTCATTAATGGAGCATATTCATCTTTGAGATATCGGAAAGGGAACACTCTCTTGAGCTGCCTCAAGAAATTGGGTTTAATATATGGCTCATAATGTTGCCGGTCAATCTTTTGCCTCTTGTTCCATGGTTCTCCAATGTTAGGTATGTCGGTTGCTAATGAGATAGAATCTGGTGTAAGCGTGAAAGTGACACCAGCCAAAGTAACTCGATCACCATGTAAATGCAGTAAAAATAAGTGAGCCAACTCATGATGGACTTGAACAGTAGCAACCTTTTTCACAAAATTCATAACATGACTGAAACTAGAAACAAGAGATGGCAAGAGGGTAGGCCTACAATTCTGTAAGGGTGGTCGGTTCGTCTCTAACATGTATGCCACCTTTATGAGGCCTCCGAGGTGCATGTCCCTCCATGGGTGAGCCACTTTGGGTCTCCACTTCATAATCAGATGAATGACCGGATGACATAACTGCTGCTATACAAACTGCCTTGGAGAAATAGATTCTGGTGATAAAATTGTGTTGGACTGCTCTTTTGTGATGTGGTTGAATTCTGCCACCAAGGGGAAAAAATGCAACAAGGGACTGTTAGGAAGGGGGAAAATAGTAAGGGATTAGGGACTATTGGGACAAATTTTGTTAGGGAAATGTAGGAGGGCTTTGAGGGATTTGATGTATAGGGTTAGGAATTGCTGTGTAGGGTTTGAGGTGTTGGATTTGAGAATTTGGGACAGAGAATTTAGGAGCAGGAGTTAATGAACTTAGGGGGTAGGGAATTAGGGAATGATGAAAACAAGGGAGAAATGGGAAGGAGGAGTGACTTTGGTAGCAAAACAATGAATTTGAAACCCTAACAACAATTTTCCTTGAGGTACTTTAGAGGGAGGGTTTGATATTTTTGTTTCAACCATTATCATCCATAAACCACCATAGCTTATCACAAAATTGGATGAAACACCAAGATGAAGGCTCTACCTGGCAAATGCGCACAAGTTATTGGCAATTTGGAGTAATTGTGAGCAGTTTCGGGCCTTGAACTATATACGCCATGCTGCATACCCAGTGCATCGCGCCTTCCCAGTGCGCCACACCCGTGTAAATTAACACTGCACGTTCGCTCCCAGTGCGCCGCGCCACCTGCTCTATGCGATGCGTCGGCCAAGTTTCATCCAACTTCACCCAAATTGCACACTTGCTCAACCAATTTGCTTTGAATTTCTTCTCTTTGGTCTTGGCATGCAATGACATTGATCCTCATGGAAATATATTTATAAAGACATGAATTTGATTTTTGTTTCTCCAAAACCCATCTTTGTAATGTTTGGCATTGGCACTTTTTCACATTTTAATACAACTCTGTTTTTTAAATTTCCTTTTTGGTTTTTGACTGAAATGATGAAGTTCTTGGCAATTTTTTGCAGGGATAGCTGACATGGAATTTGGAAAAGGAGACTAGGGTTGCGCCTGAAGAATTCAACAACTGAAAAACTTTTGAAAATTATTACAAAAAAAACGAAATGTCGAATTTTCTTCAAAACAGAGTTTTGAAGAAAAGTCATAATCCAGCAATATGACGATGAAAATATTTGAAATGAAAACTTATTAAGAACCTCCCTCTGGCCTGCTAGAATTATTGGACATTTTGAAGACACAATTTGTGAAACCCTAGACCTAGTGACTTAAACAACTCTTGCTAATCAAAAGACTAAAATAGGACTGTAAGTGACTTTAAAACTTGATTTTGATGAACAGACCTGAGCCAACAGTGCAAGGCATGAGGGTAATGAATAACAAGACCCTTCCGTCAGATTATGGCATGCCCCTAGCAGAATGCAACTGAGTGAATCAAGCGAGACACCTAAAAATGAAATGCAATAAAGAGGTTTTGATCTCAGACGGATGGCTGAACAGACCGACTCTAACAGAAGGAAAACTAATATTGGAACCTGGAACAGTTCCAAAAACAAGAACTCGACAACTACGAAATCGATCAATTTTAGAGTATCTCATCAAGTGGAATAACTTACCCATTGAATATTCCAGATGGGAGGATAAGAATTTTATACAGAAGCATCAAGAACTACTCAAGCATTGAGGACAACACCTTTTTAAGGAGAGGGGCATGTTAGGTCCCTAGACTACTAGTGTAACCCCTTATTGTTATTAGTACAACCCCCTTGTTATATTGTTGTGTCCATGTAGTCCCTATATTGTTATTATTGTGCCCCATAGAAGCCCACTATTGTTATTATTGTGCCCTTGCATTATTATTGTTATGTCAGTTCGAATTTATTATGACCTCTTAGACTCCTATATACAGAAAGGAGGTCTTGTCATTTGTATCATCTAAGAATTGTTCATTTATGTAATGTAAAGGAGGTTTCCCCCTCAAAGAGGCTTATTTCTAAGGCATTCATCTATCTTTTTGTGAGCTTGTTTCATAACATTCAAGGGGATCTCCCGAGTAAGAAGTCACAACTAGACTTCAAACCGTTTGGAGTAGGATTCCTAATGGTGGATGGTAATTTAGTGCCTTGACCGCGGTAACGCATAGAGGTAAGTATAACGACTTTGTCGGAAGAAAGTGTGTGACCTTGTAGCGAGTCAAGGGAGATGCATGGGGGTTCTAACACACATAGGGGAAAAGGAAGTGTGTCCCTTAGAACCATGTAATAGTACGCAAGGCTCATCACAATACTCCCAAGCCTTCTCTAAGCCTAAGCCTAGCCAAAAGCTTGGCTCCCAAAAGATAGTACTACGAGTTATGAGGTTCTATATATAACAAAGGGTGGGGTGACACTTGACATTCCCCTTTGACTCTTTGACTACCCTCATGACTCTTCAACTCATTTACAAATAACGCATTACATTACATAGTGACTATTCGCATTCCACTTATGACACTTGGAATTTCACTTACAATGTATTTACAAATAATATACAACTTACAAACATACCCTGTGGGAAAAAATAGGCTTGAGCCAGCCTGACAAGACAAACACCGTCACTGAGAATCTTGGAAAGACTAACTCGGTAACGTCCTCTTGATGGTCTTCGGTGACAAACTGATACCAAGCATGGTACTACTCTATGGTGTCCCCACACTTCTTGGTGATGTATTTCTGGAAACGGACTCTTGTCTCCATGGCTTCTGGGTATATGGTCATTGAACCTTTGTCCAAATCATCTTGAAGCATTCCCAACATTGTCCTGAGTGTGGCTGGACCACAGATGTACTTCTGCATGTTTTCTACGCTCAGTTGCAAATCATCACTGGTGGCCTCTCGCACCACCTGCTTCGTGTACCTGTCAACCTCTAGCTAAACTTGGTCCTTCTCAATGTCTTCGGTGGGGGAACTGATCGAAGGGATTTTGTGTTTCCTCACCATGACATATAGACACTTAAACAACCATGCATAGGAAGCCCCAATGCTAATTATGAGCGGAGGGAGTAGCTCATAGTTCCTGATCAACATATGGATGCATGCTTTTTTCTAGCTCTACCTGCAGCTTCATTATCTTGTGCAAGTAAAGCGAGGCTCCCTTATATTTCATTGTCCATTCTTGTACGTGTGCAATACTAACATGTATGTCTTTGAGAGTTTGGGAAATCTTCATGCATCGTTGCTGGAAACCATGTAGATGGACAACTGCCTTGTGCACAGTGACAAATTTGTCATAAATTTTCTACATTGTGGTGTCAAGGGTCGATACTTCATCAAGTATCACTTTCCTCATCTCTGCCATAGCGGATCATACAGATTTTTCTACCCTCTACCTGGCATCTTGCAAGTCCTTTGCCATCTGATCATTCTTCGCTAACAAGAACTTGACACTTGTTCTTATGGCTTCTACAAAATCCTTAAAAGCATTGGCCATGGTAGCTGGATGTTTTCTAACATCTGACACAATCACCCTTTCCTCCATATGTGTAGGTGATCCATGATCATCCGATAAATGCTTTCTCCATGCATGTACAATCCTCTTTTGCAACTCATTAAATGACAGGTTGTACACATCCATCAATGGATCATCATCAAGGGGGAACAAGCTCTCCTTGGTCGCTTGGGACTAGTTCTGATTCTAGAGGTGGTGGAGACTACTGGGTGACCTCGGATTATCTCGATATGAGGTTGGTATCTTGGTCTTGTAGCTCCTGTGCCAACTCCATGTCCATCTCTTCAACCATTTGCTCAATCTGCTAAGAAATTTCACGATCCTGCAGCTACTCACCCTCTTTTCATTTGGTGGATCTTCTAACTCCTTAACCTGTATGAGCACATTTTTCTCTTTCATCACGCCTTACCTTTCTTCATGTTCTTATTTCTTCTTCTCTTCCTTCTCTCCCCTTGTTAGCTCCTCCTCTTCTTTCATCTTCTTCTCTATTTCCTACAACTATAATTATGCATCCTCCAACCTTTGCTTCTCTCTCTTCCTCTGTTCTACTCTCTTTATGTGATGTTGCCTCTTCTCCTCTACTACCAAATTTTCTTTCTCAATGAGAGGATCTTCTCTGAAATTGTAGTTTAGCTCAACTTCTAGGTTCTCGCAATATTCCTCTTGCCTTTGTCCTGTGTCGGTTCACTACTCACTTTTGATGTTGTTGTTGCTTCCTACAGTGTTGCTTCTTGCAAAGAAGCTTTCCATTCTATAACCATGCTAACCGGTTCATTGAGCTTGGAGGAGTTGTAATAGTACCTCCAAGGATATTCCTCTTCCCAATGAAATGTCCCATTGATCCATGTATAATATACCTTTGCATAGAGGTTCTTGAAAATACAATGGGGATCATACAGATTGTATTCCTTGGTGACGAACTAAAAAAATTTCTAAGTCCTTGGCCTCAGCACCTGCATCCTTCAAGCTCTGATATCATACAATCCAATAAGCAAAGGAAGAGAAGGCCACAGTGCCTTCTTCCTCCTGTGCAGTCCTGCTAATAACCCTGTGGAGATGTGACATGAAACCTCTTGCATGACCAAGTTATCTGTGGCAAACCTTGTAGCACGTCCAGAGGCTTCTCCCCACCAAACATCCTAATAAAGCTGCCTCCAGGTGAGGCATACCAATCTGCAATGTTAAGTAATGCCTCCATCTCTTCTTGGGACATGCGAGGTGGATCCTACTCAAAAATCAACTTGTAAACTGGAATGATGAAATGGTCAGATAGCCTCGCCATGACTCCTCAGTACTTGCACTCGAAAAGTAACTTGCAATAAATATTCACTGTAGTCTCTGGCAATGTCCATGTCTAAACCATGCTAGGAAACTTATGTTGGACATGGATTGCATCAAGCAAGTATGTGGACATATAAAATCTCGCTTTCTCATCATTGGGAGGATTATGGGCATTAGCCACATGCACTTTCAGTTGAAGAGAAAACAAATCTAACAAGTTCAATGCCCTTCCTTCATTTTCCAGTTAGTCCAACACAACCACCTAATTCTGCGAAAAGGTATTTGTGATTTCTTGACCATATTGTCGGCATGAAAAGGTGATCAAGAGTGGTAGGCCATTCTGAGTGACTTAATCTTGTAAAAATGATTAGGTGTTGTCTTGAACTTCAACAACTCTTTCTCCCAATGATTTATGATCTCCCTAGTGTTCACATTGTTGTTGGGGGCTTAGAAAATTGCATCCATGCAGTTCACTAGCTGTGGTAAGTGATACATTTGATGATAGTTTTCTGTCCTCAAGGTAGAAAGCTATGTTCCACTGGCACTTCTCAATGTCATCGTCTCGAGATTGGTATGTGAGACAATCCATTGAATGATGTCTTCACATGGGAAGGCAGGGTACCTGCATGCAACCTTATATAAGCCTCACTTGTGGATGTTGGCATAGACCTACAGATCTTCTAGATCTTCCTTGAAGTTGCTTGCAAAGATATCCTTGATTTCCTACCATGTTATCTTCATGGCCTTCTCTATGAAAAGTTGTGTGTCTACATAGACTGGAAATTTCATTGACACCTATTCAACTAAATCCCCAATGCTTCTCTCGAAAATATCCTCTGATTCAGCTCTCTTAGAAGCCATGTTACCTGTACTACTGAAGAGCTGCTCAACAACTGTTTTACCTGGAGACATAGAGGACACTCATAGCATGCAAATGTTAGCTTGAAACCAAAAGCACTTCAAGAACAAACCAAGCAACAAACTGGGCAACTGGGCAAGAGTACGCAATTATGGGTTTCAGAGGTGAGTGACTATCAATTGGATCCGCACATTTCACAGTCCCAGCTGCTAGTGGGGAGGTAATGTTGACTGGATCTGTGCAATGTGCAGTTCAGTTTGCCTTGAGCTAGTTGGGAATGTGCACTACACAATCCTAGTGGTCAAGACTCTAGGACTAGCTCCTAGAACTATGCAGTGTGCAGTTGGAGCTAGTCACTAGCAATATCTACATAATTCTTGAAGCCAAGGCAGAGCCTTGAGATCCAAAAATGTGCAGTGCATGCTAGGAAGAGCTAGACCTGGGCCAAGGAAGCTCAGATCTGCCCAAGGGCAACATGAAAATGAGCAGATTTGAAAGTGTAAGTAATGGTTGGTGAAAATCTGAGTGAATAATGATGCATGCAATCATAACAACTGTAGGAATATGTCAAATAGAAGAATAATGAAGCTTATGGAGAGAGTCTCCACAACGACGATTATTAGTGCAAAAATTGGATTATGCATGTGACACTTAGGAAAGGTAATGAAAAACTTAAAACAACACTTCTACAAGCTAAAAATAAAAATAAAAACTCAATGGTCGTTCAATAAAATGGGTAAAACAACACTCTCACAAGCCAGGGAAACAATAGTGACAGAAAAAGCAGCAAAAGACTAAAAAAGCAAGACTTACCTAGAAATGGTGTGTCGGTTATGCTAAAGGTTCCTAGATCTCCTCGGGAATTCTAGAGCTCTAAGATCCAATGTGAAAATGAGCTCTGGTAGTGTCCATTTAAAATATTTTATTGATTTAGGGTTTATGACACACAGGCCGAAAACCTAGGAAAAAGTGACACATGGCGGTAGTTTCCAAAAATAACTCAAATGTAACTCTGACTGCTAAAAATAGATCCGTATTTTTTAGGGATGATTTTTCACTTTTCACTTTTTTCTTTTTTCGGTAAAGGTTGCCATGTAGGCATGGAGAAATTGCGCATTTCTAGGGAGAACTAAACAACTCACTAGCACATGCACCAGGCAGCTACTAAGGGAATGCTTCTATGAAATTCCTAGGTTGCGTGGCTATGGTTGGATCTCATGCTCTGCATAGTTTCCTAGCTGAAGGCAGGCTGCCATTTAGGTCTACGTAATTCTAGGGTTGAACCTCATTGCTGGCTTGGACTCCACATTTTCTGAGAGCAAGGTTAGCTGTCGTCTAGGATTGCATAGCTCACTAAGATAATTCTAGAATGAGATTGCAACCAAGTCAAGAGGTCAACTTGTGGTTAAATAGAAAATAAAGTAAGAAAACACAAGCTATAAAGAAAAATATAGAACTCAATGAAAGCACAAGTACCTGGGTTAGTGCGAGATAAGCTAGTGGGATTTTAGTAGGGAGGCTCCAAAATGAAGCGTGGGCAAAATTTTGGAGGGTGGTTGTAGTCAATACAACATTGGTGACACACTGGTAGAACTCCATCTCTCTGTATGGACCTCATCTCATGTAAAGTGAGTCTAGCTCTTCTAGAAGTATTGTTCGATTCTTTGATCATCATGGCTTCTTCACTTTCTTGAGTTAAAGACATAGTCCCTACCATTCTCTTCGTCGATTAGCACACATACCAAGTCAAGTCAACTGAGTTGTTTCGATTAGGGATGAAGGGTATATTGATGCACAAGTAATATAGACTATCAGAGTTTTAGTTTCATATCTAGTGTTGCTCTGCTGCCAGCATCCCTAGATAGTACCCTGGTGGAGTCACTTTAGGAACACAAGATTTTCTCTATTGCCAGCAAGCCTAGACAGTAGCCCGACGGAGTTACTTTCTTCACCACTCTACACAGGAAGCCTTTCTCTTCTTTCACCTTTATTTTATTTTTTTCATTTTTCAAAGAACTTTGCATAGGCACTTATTTATTTCATCAGGAAGAGGGATCTTGACTTATTGAGAGTATAAGAGGTTGTCCCTTCAGAGAAGGATGTTTATATATGCCTCTGACATACTTGTTAAGGTTTTCCCCCTCACCTTACTCTACTTTACTGAGTCGTCAAGGGTTAACTGAAAATAGAAAACTGATTAGAGTACACGGTACTAGTTAAAAGTGCAAGCATTGTGACTTCACCAAGAATCACTCTAAAAGGAACATATTTTCCATCAGGGTATCATCAATTAAAAGAACACAAGATCTTCACAAACATAGGGAATAGATAGATAACCAAATTTTGATAGTTGTACAAGTCCTCTTTTATTTCACCCTGCTTGTCTCAAGAAGCCAAACATGGTTTCATGGGGAAACGAATCCTATGGGTGCATAAACAAACAAACAAGCAAAGGAAGGTAGTAAAACGGAAAGGTAAAAAAATAAAAATAAATAAATAAATAATAAAATAAAAATAAAAAATAAAATCAAACAGGAAAGCAAAGTATACTCCTACTCCTAAGCTAAACAACGCATGGGACTTCTCATGTGAAGTGATATTTCCAGTGGCGCCACCGGTGCATTGGTTGGCCCATGTGAATGATGGCTTGGTTTACAAGAAATATATTCATGCAAACCAACAAATAATAAAGATAAAGCAATGAAAACCAACATGTTCGAATTTGAATGCGTCCACAACAAAGAAAATATTAAAATCACATGAAATGCACTCTGCAAACGTACCATGGTTTTGTATCATGTTGCGCGTAGACGACAAGCATGTACACACTTTCGATTTGGACAAACAAGCAAACATGCAAAAAGCATAAATTTTTTGTTTTGCAACAATGCTTGTTATTTATGATTCCTCCAATGCATGAGCAATAGGATCGTGTGATTCTCGTGGAGGATGTGAATTTGTAAACTAGATTGGTTTTCACTGTGGATGAGAGAGTGATGAGGAGCCTAGGGTGATCCAATATATTTCTGACTAGAAGTGGAACTAACATCAGGACTACGAGAACCTGACATAATCATCAACTCGGGCCGAAGTGCCTTGACAACTTGAGGGGTTTCCACTTCATCTGAAGATAGATCATGAAATAACAATGGCTTAGAAAGATCAACAGTAAGTGAATCAAAATCGTGATGAAATGAATGAGCAAAAATATCACAACAATTGTAACCAAAAAATTCAAGATGTACATCAATATTCTCATGATTTGACGAATCATACAAAGAGGTTGATGAGAAAAAAAAATCATGCTCTGAATTTTAAAAAATGAAAGATGAAAGATCAAGTGGATTCAGAAAGAAATATTTGTCCTCTCCATGATCCAATGACAGACTGACATCCTATGTGTTCTATGAATGATCGGAGGTAGAGACATCCAAGGATGAATTTTTAAAATAACAATAAAAAGTGGCAGAATCACAGAAGAAGTCAGGATAGAGAAAATGAGGTGAGGATAGAAGGAGGTAATCCTTCAATGTGGCTTCTTCTTCAAGTTCCCACATATACTCATCAAAAATGATAGTGTAGGTTGGCTACTTGACACCAACTCCATTGAGAACTTGATCCTTGTGAACATCACATATGGAATCTGGGATGGATGAACACAAGACACCAAAAACTAGAGGATCAAAGGAACCAAAGGATGGAGGTTGAGAAAAAGATATCACATGAAAACCAAAAGGATTGGAGTCTAAATATGCGCAGAAACCCAAAGGAGGTTCGATGGGAGGAGGTGATAGTTCAATAGGATGGTTCACAACTACTCCCACCACATCTTGTGGAGCTTGAGTTGTTTGATGAGGAGAGGATGGAGAGTCACCCGTGACAACAACCTTTTCTGTCTTAGATTTGGAATCTCTAACACCAAGGTATGCTAGGAGGGATTCGAATGATTCTAACTCATGTGGATTTTAGATATGTGAGGAAGATACTGAAATATTTCTCTCAGAAATTTCCTGTCAACTTCATCTTCCAGGAATTGAAGAGTGATATTATGAATGCATTGCCAAAATTGTGTAATAGATTCATCAGGTGATTTATGTAATTCCAAGATTTTGTGATTGAGTTCTTTACGGTAAAAAAGAAAGAAAACACTGCCTAACTCTCTAATCATGTGATTGAAAGAGTGAATAGAGGTTGCAGTAAATGTGAGACACCATTGCTAAATGTGCCATGCGAACGTGTAAGTGAACATCCCACAGGCAATGTCATCCAAGGGGAAGTCATTCCTATCAAAGAAACCTAAAAAGGGAATTCCATGTCCTAACAAGATTATTCCTCCTTCACCATTATATTTGAGTTGTGACAAGTTATCGATGACATCCTCCGACATTTTGAAATCATGAGCATGAGAAAAACATGTCAGGGTTGAGATTTTGATGTAAGACATGAATGATGTGCATAGATTCATTAGTTTCTTTATGTAATTCCAAGATTTTGTGATTGAGTTCTTTACGGTAAAAAAGAATGAAAACACTGCCTAACTCTCTAATTATGAGATTGAAAGAGTGCATAGAGGTTGCGGTAAATGTGAGACATCATTGTTGAATGCGTCATCCAAACATGTAACCGAATATCCCACAGGTAATGTCATCCAAGAGGACTTCATTCTTGTCAGAGAAACCTAGAAAGGAAGCTTCATGTCCTAACAAGGTTATTCCTCCTTCACCATTATATTTGAGTTGTGACAAATTATCAACATCCTCCGACACTTTGAAATCATGAGCATGAGAAAAACATGTCAGGGTTGAGATTGTGATGTAAGTCATGAATGATGTGTAGAGATTCAAAACAGAATTTGAGGGCTCAGCTTGTCATATGGCCCTCATTCTAGTGCCAAAAATGTAGATAGTGTTGGACCCGCCAACATTCAAGGGGATCTCTCTGGTAAGAAGTCCCAACTAGACCTCAGATCGTTTGGAGTAGGATTCCCACCAGTGGGTGGTAATGAAGTGCCTTGACCGCGGTAGCGCACAAAGGTAAGTATAATGACTTTTTCGGAAGCAAGTGTGTGACCTTGCAGCGAGTCAAGGGAAATGCATGGGAGTTCTAACACGCAGAGGGGAAAAGTACATGTGTCCCTTAGAAGCCTGTAATAGTATGCAACCTAAAAGGAACAAACGAGTGGAATGACATCACGAGATGGAAGCAAAATAGTCCAAACCAAAGTGACGGGTTAATCCAACAACACACCTTCAACAAGATTCATACAATTTCATACAAAACAGTTCATAAGAAAATGCGTAAGTTAAACAACATACATTGCTAAAGTAACTAGAAAAGTCGAACAAGAATAACAACATATGTAGGAAAACGTGTTGGCTCAGTTATATTATTAAGTGAAAGTTCCATCCATACATACACCACTGATAGCCACTAGCCTTAATAGTGGAACATTACAGTCAACATTGCCTACTCCTCCAAAGAAGTGTACTCTCTCTACACTGTGGAGAAGCTAAGGCTTGTGACAATACTCCCAAGCCTTCTCTAAGCCTAAGCCTAGCCAAAAGCTTGGCTCCCAAAATCCAGTACTACGATTTATGAGGTTCTATATATAACAAAGAGTGGGGTGACCCTTAACATTCCCCTTTGACTCTTTGACTACCCTAATTACTCTTAAACTCCTTTACAAATAACTCTTTACATTAAATAGTGATTGTTCACATTCCATTAATGACACTTGGAATTTCACTTACAATGTATTTACAAATAATATACAATTTCCACATATACCCATGCAGGACAAAATAGGCTTCAATCAACCTAACAAGACAAACACCATAACTCAAAAGCTTGGGAAATACTAACTCGGCAACATCCTCTTGATGGTCTTCGATGACAAATTGATACCAAGATTGGTACTCCCCTATGGTGTCCCCATACTATTTGGCGATGTCTTTCTGGAATCAAACTCTTGCCTCCATGGCTTCTAGGTATATGGTCATGGAACCTTTCTCCAAATCATCTTGAAGCATGCACGACATTGTCCTGAGTTTGGTTGGAGCACTGATGTACTTTTGCATGTTTTTTGCGCTCAGTTGCAAGTCATTGTTGGTGGCCTCTTGCATAAACTGCTCCATGTACTTGTCAACCTCCAACCAGACTTGGTTCTTCTCAATGGCTTCAATGAGGGAACCAATTGAAGGGATCTTGTGTGTCCTCACCATGAAATCCAAACTCTTGGACAACTATGCATAGGAAGCCTCAATTCTACTGATGAGAAAAGGGATTTTCTCATAGTTTCGGATCAACATCTGGATCCATGCTTTGTCTAGCTCTGCCTGTGGCTTCATTATCTTGTGCAAGTAAAGCGGGGCGCGCTTTTATTTCATTGTCCATTCTTGTATGTGTGTAATAGGAGCATGTATGTCTTTGAGAGTTTGGGAAATATTCATGCATCACTGCTAAAAACTATGTAGATGGACAACTACCTTGTGCATGGTGCCAAATCCATCATAAAGTTTCCACATGGTGGTCTCAAGAGTCAATACTTCAACAATTATCACTTTCCTCATATCTACCATAGAGGATCCTACTGATTTTTTTCCCCTCTACATGGCCTCTTGCAAGTCCTTTGCAATCTGATCATTCTCTGCTAACAAGCACTTGAAACTTGAGCTTGTGGCTTCTACATAAGCCTTAGAGACATCGGCCATAGCAGCTGAATGTTTTCTAACATCTAACACAATCACCCTATCCTCCATATGTGCAAGTGATGCATGAACATCCAATAAATGCTTTCTCCATGCCTATACAATCCTCTGTTTCAACTCATTAAATAACAGATTGTACACATCCATCACCAGATCATCATCAAGGAGAAAAACCTCTCCATGCTTGCTCGAGACTAGTTCTGATTATGGAGGTGGTGGAGATAGCAGGGCGACCTCGAATGCTCTTGGCATGAGGTTGGTATCTTGGTCCTATGGCTCATGTGCCAACTTTGTGTCCATCTCTTCAACCATTTGCTCAATCTGTTGAGAAATTTCTCGATCCTGCAGCTACTCACCCTCTTCTTCATCTATTGGTTTTTCTGACTCCTCAACCTGTACAGGAACATTTTTCTCTATCATTGCTCCTTTCCCTTCTTCCTGTTCTTGTGTCTTCTTCTCTTCCCTCTCTCTCCTTCTTAGTTCCTCCTCTTCTTTTAGCTTCTTCTCTGTTTCCTACAACTTCCTTTCTTCATCCTCCAACCTTTGCTTCTCTCTCTTCCTCCATTCTACTCTTTTTATGTGTTGTTTCCTCTTCACCTCCACTACCAAATCTTCTTTCTCAATCAGAGGATATTCTTTGAACTTGTAGCTTTTCTCAGCCTCTAGGTTCTCGGAAATATTCCTCTTGCCTTTTTCCTGCTCTAGTTTGCTACTCACTACTAGTTTTGTTGTTGCTTCCTGTGGTGCTGCTACCTACAGAGAAGCTTTCCATTCTATAGCCATGTTAACCAGTTCATTGAGCTTGGAGGAGTTGTAATAGTTCCTCTAAGGATCTTCCTTTTCCCAATGAAATGTTTCGTGGATCCATGGATAATATACCTTTGCATAGTGGTTCTTGCAAATACAATGGGGATCATATGAATTGTATTCTTGGGTGCCGAACTCAAAATTTTCTTAGTCCTTGGCCTCAACATCCACATCCTTCAAGCTCCTGATATCGTACAATCCAATCCAAGCTCTTGCATGACCAACTTATCTATGGAAAACCTTGGTAGCATAGGCTTCTCTCCGCTAAACATCCTGATGAAGGTGCCACCAGGTGAGGCATACCAATCCAAAATGTTAAGTAATGCCTCCATCGGTTCTTGGGACATGCAAGGTAGATCCTGCTCAAAGATAAACTTGAAACCAGGAGGATGAAATGGTTAGATAGCCTCGCCATGACCCCTCAGTAGCTGCACTTGGAAAGAAACTTGCAATAAATATTTAGAGTAGTCTCTGATGGTGTCCACCTCCAACCCATGCCAGAAAACTGATGCTAGGAATAGATTGAATCAAGTAGGTATGCAAACATATAAAATCTCATTTGCTCATCCTTGGGAAGATTATTGGCATTATTCACATGCACTTTCAACTGAAGAGCCCACAAATACAACTATTTGAATGGCTTTCCTTCATTTTCTAGCTAGTCCAACACAACCACCCAATTTTGCAGAAAGGTCTTTGTGCTCTCTTGACTGTACAATCAACATGCAAAGATGATCAAGAGTTGGTGGGCCCTTTTGAGTGACTTAATCTTGTAAACATGATTGGGTGTCAACCTGAACTTTGTTGGCTCTTTGAGCCAACACTTTATGATGTCTCTAGTGTTCACATTACTTCTAGGGGCATAGAAAAGTGCATCCATGCGTTCATCGACTGTGGTAATTGATACATCTGATGATAGTTTTCTATCCTGAAGGTAGCAAGTTATGTTCCACTAGAACTACTCAATGTCATCATCTCAAGATTAGTATGTAAGACAATCGAGTGAATGATGTCTGCACATGGGAAGGCGGGGTACCTACATGAGACCTTATATAAGCGTCACTTGTGGATGTTGACATACAATTGTCGATCTTCTATATATTCCTTTAAGCTACCTGAAAAATATCCTTGATTTATTGCCATGTTATCTTCATGTCCTTATGTATGTGATCCAAATGGATCCTAGAAACCCTCTAAGGCTTCTAAAGATCAAAACTATCACATGAAAAGAACTTTTAGAAAAGTTGGATAACACTATTGGGAGGCAAAAACATAGAGAAAACAGTGAAAATAGGCTTATCGGCGGTCAAAAGGGAGCAATGCACAGGAGCTGTCGGATCTGGCCGATCAACGGTCCAGATCCGATCGACACATCCAATTGGTAGTGACAGGCAGAGGTGATCGAGGGACACCATATAATAATTGTGATCGCGATTAGCGCGGGTCATCGAGGTCCATCGATCAAACGCATAGATCAACGGCCCAAGTCGAATTGAGGAGTGTTTACTCGACGGTCTAGGGCTCATGTGACATGCGATTGCAACAAGTCACATCTCAAAATCGCATCAGAGCAACACCACAGAGTGGGGGCTGATACATGTGACTTGCAATTTGTATCTTATATTATAATATATATATATATATATATATATTATTATATATTATATATATCCGGACACGACAGGATCTATGAATGTGATATTATATTATTTCAAATCCGATATGAGCCGTTGAGTTGGATTTTCATGTTTTAATGTATCTTTTTATACAAAGGGAAATCACGATACAAGTTTGATTTCGAGAGGACCAAAGGCATTAAATGGTTTTTCTTGGGCGAACACTCGCTACCATGTGTCCAGGTTAAGGAGAGAGAAAATCACCCTTATTGGGCGGTTAACCCCCGTACGAAAGAGCCACCCGAAATGAACCACAACCATTGGATCTAGATCTCCCAGATTAGTGGTGGAGATGCAATGTCAACATACAGGCAGACTTGATAGGAGTTATAAGGCGGATTCATAATGTTTCAAGTCCGATAAATGACAATTTGGCAAAGTTTCATAGTTTTGAATGTATTTCTCTGTGTAAACAGAGAATGGTAATTTCGAGTATTTCAAAGGCCCAATGACCCATTCTATTACAGAACAGGTGGCCACCATCCCTGAAAGAATTTAGCAATGATGCCTAATGCTCAGAGGGGGATCTGAGCGGATAGAGGCTGGGGAGCCAGAGAACCTGAGAAGGTGAAACGAGCAGACAATGCTGATTGGCTTTAAAGCCACAGCTAGACAGAAAACAGAGCAAGCAGTGCTGAGATAGGGAGCAAAGAGAGATAGAGAGTTAGTGAGGAGAGTCTATGTACTCAGGGAGGCTTGGGGGATCCAAGTAAAGCCTTATTGTTTTGTATATGTTGTGTGAGGCTCAAATTGAGCTCACTATTGTAAACATTTTTTTTGAAGACATAATAGAGAGGTCACCACTGAAGGTTGGACCAGGAGACGTAGTCCAGGAGTGTTGGATGAACTCCTTATTAAAATTGTTGTGTTTATGTGTGTTGTCTATTATGTTCTTTAACTGCTTCATTGTCTATGTATTTCGAAATCTTATTGATCCATTGCACAAAGTAACATAGGCATATCCATGCACATGAGTCTGTAATACTTTAATAATTGTCTAAGATCTTATCATCAGATCAAGTGGTATCGGAGCCTAGGTTTGCTAAGGTTAGACAAGCTTGTGCTGGATTGTTGAATGCTAACTAGGTCAAAGCTCAAATTAGGAGAAGGAGAACTAGTTGAGGCTAACTCGGAAATTGGAAGAGTCTATCCTAGGAAGAAAATGATAGAAGAAATTCCCTTGGAATCGGACTTTTAGTTCATGGATAGTTTCATGACCATGAGAGCCATGGTAGAAGAAATGTATCGAGAATTTAAGAAAGGTTGAGGGGAAAGCCCTTCAACATCTCAAACAGGCAAAGGAGTAGAGGAATCTCTCCTAGTTTCCCATTCAAAAGGCAAAGGGAAAGGGGAAGAACCTCCTCCATCAACACCTCCTTCTAGCCCTGAAAATAAAAAGAAGAAAACATCTTTGATTAAATTAGATGTAAAATTTATTTGCCAATATATGATGGAGAATTAAATGCAGAAAAGCCAGATAACTGGATTAGACAGATTGATGTATATTGCAGGGTGTAAAACATCGATTCAAAAAGGAGAAAGATTCAGCTGGCCAGCCTTCACCTTGGAGGAATTGCCCTAGTGTGTTGGGAAGGCAAGACACAAGCTGATTTGAAGAAGCATAGTAAAATTCTTTCTACATGGAGTGAACTTGTTTCTGCCATTAAAAAACAATTCTATTCACTAGCTTATATGCAGTAAGTAATGATTAGTTGGCAAACTCCTCGCCAATTAAAGGGCCAAAGTGTACAAAGCTATACCCAGGAATTTAGAAAAAGAGATTTAATTCTAGGCATTTATCTAGACTCACCTGAAACTTTACTGAAGTATATAGGTGGTCTGCATAGCTATTTGAGGCACACCATTCTCAAGTTTAACCCTACTAGCATAGATGAGGTATCTATTTAGGCTACACATCTAGAGTCTAGAGGCAATAATGTGAACCCAGAGATTGGGGGATCATCAAAACTCACTGCAAGCAAGAACAAGGAAAAGAAGAAGCGGAAATGGAAAGAGAGGAAGGCAAATGTTGTATAGAAAAACAAACCTTCATGCACTCATGATGAAAATTGCTGGTCTTTGCATCTGGAGCTGAAACCCAAGAAGTTCGATGGCAAGAAGAAGAAGACTGTTGTTGTTATTTAGAAATATTTGGGGTCAGACTCACGGGATGAAACAATGGTCACAACCACAGGTATAAAAGGTAAAAATTTTGAAGCATCTACTAGTAATTCTGCATAATCTATTGATAATGAAGAAAATGAGAGGATAAGACATGAGATTTTTCATATTAGAGTTATTTCCAAGCATCAAATGATTGATACTTTATTTGATAGTGGATTGCAAATAAACTTGATTTCTGAAGAAATTGTAAAGAAGCTAAGATTACTAACCGCACCTCACAAGAAACCATATCCATTAGGTTGGGTATGTGATAAAGCAAAGCTACAAGTGACTAGACAATGTAAACTTAGGTTTGTTATTGGGTCAGCATCTGTAGATGAGGTTGAGTCGGATATAGTTCCCTTGGATATATGTGGAATTGTTTTAGGAAGTGCTTACTTGTATGATAGAAAAGCCATTTTCTATAGAGCTGAAAATAAGTATCAACTGACCAAAGATGGAATAGAATATATTGTAAGAGCTCATAAACTCAAAAATAATTACACTCGCATAAACTCAGGGAAGATGAAAATAATTGTAAATTCATGCAAGAAATTCTTACTAATGGTTGTAAAGGAAAAGAACCCTGATAAAACCAATATATTTGAGGGCTGTGATGTTAAACAGAAAGCTGATTTAGAAAAAGTTGTTTCAAAATATGATATCCTATTTCAAGAACCTAGAGGTCAGCCACTCAAAAAGGAAATTGTACATGATATTCATTTGCAGCAAGATGCTCCATTGCCTAACATCGGAATGTAGAGGTTATCCTCTTTAGAGAATGCAGAGATCAAGAAGAAAGTACAAGAGCTGCTCGATAAAGGGTTCATAAGACCAAGCACATCACCATGCGGATCTCCAATCGTGTTGGTGAGAAAGAAAGATGGTTCGTGGAGGATGTGTATTGATTATAGCGCACTGAATAAAATAACGATCAAGAATCGTTGTCCTCTTCCTCAAATTGATGATCTATTAGATCAGCTGAAAGAAGTTGTTTACTTTTCCAAGTTGGACTTGCGTAGTGGCTACCATCAAGTCAAAGTAGCAGAACATGCATGGAAGACTGCTTTCAAAACAAAGCAAGGGCTGTATGAATGGTTGGTTATGCCTTTTGTCTTAACTAATGCTCCTACCACTTTCATGAGAGTTATGAATGATGTACTCATGCCTTTTATTGATGGTTTTATAATTGTATATGTATATGACATTCTTGTTTTCAGTAAAACATGGGAAGAACTTTTGAAGCATGTAAAACAGACTCTAGATGTTTTGAAAAAAGAAAATCTCTATGCTAAGTTATCAAAATGTGAATTTGGCAAAATCTTTAAATTATTTGGGTCATATTGTAGGGGGTGGTGAATTGAAGATAGATCCCTCTAAGGTTGAAATCATTGTGAACTGGCCTAAACCCAAATCTACTACAGAAGTTAGGAGCTTTCTAAGAGAAGCACAATATTGGAGAAAGTTCATTGCTAACTTTTCCTTGATTGCAACTCCCTTACATGCTTTAACAGGATTGAACAAGGTGTTTCAGCAGGGAGGAAAACAACAAAAAGCCTTCGACACCTTGAAAGAAAAGATTAGTACAACACCAGTACTAGCATTGCCAGATCTTCAAAGACCATTTGAAATTGAAATAGATGCCAGTGACTATGCCATGGGAGTAGTGTTGATGCAACATGGTAAACACATATGTTATTAGTCTGAGACATTTAATTCTGTAGTAGTTAATTATCTCACATTGATAAAGAATTGTATGCATTAGTGCAGAATGTGAAAATGTGGAAACATTACCTATTGGGCAAAGAAACAATTATACATACATATCATCAACCACTTCAATAATTGCACTCACAAACTAAATCGCAGCAATCAAGACACTATAGGTGGATGGGTTTTCTACAACAGTTTCATCTTGTCATCAGATATAAGAAAGGAATACACAATAAGGTTGCAAATATGTTATTCAGACCAATCATAAATGCATCTTCTATACTTAAGCATAACTCAGTATTGCACGAAAGCTACATTGAACAATATGCTCAAGATGTAGATTTTAAAGATGTATATGCAACTTTAAGTCATGGCAAACAATTAGAAAAATTGGATTATTGTGTTAAGGACCAACTCTTATATCATTTGGGAAAGTTATGCATTCCTCAAACTAAAAGAGATAACATAATCTGAGAAGCACATACTTCTCTAATATCATGACATTTTGGTGTAAGTAAAACAGTTTCACAGCTACAAAGATTTTGTTATTGGCCAAGAATACATGAAACATTTTCTAGATATATTAAAGGGTGTACTAAAAGTAAGCCTAGCAATAGAAATCTAGGCTTGTACACTCCACTTCCAGTTCCTTCTCATCCTTGGGAAAGTGTTTCCATGGATTTTGTTGGGGGACTACCAAAATCTAGAAAAGGTCATGATTATTTATATGTTATTGTGGATAGGTTCAGCAAAATGTGTATTTTAATACCTTGTAACAAGCAGATTACAGCCGAACAAATAGAAAAGTTGTTCTTTCAACATGTATGGGTTCATTTTGGGTTACCCACTTCTATTGTCTCTGATCAAGATTCCCGATTTGCTAGGAAGTTTTGTTAAAGTCTATGAAAGTTAATGGACACCAGATTGAAAAAGAGCATAGAATTTCATCCACAAACAGATGGCCAAATAGAGGTGGTCAACAGGGCAATGATCCAGTTGCTCAGAGGTTATTACATCAAGTATCCCAAACTTTGGGATGAACATTTGTGTTATCACTACAAGAAAAAAGGACATTGGTGAGGGGCTAAAAATGTCACCATAAGCTCATTGGTGACGGTCAAAAGAGCATTCATCACCAAAAATTGAACATCACCAAAGGTGGTGTCGCCAAAAGTATAGGTGTTGTAGTGACATACAAAGTCTGTTACCAATAATGATTTGTAATGACGGATAGTAACCATCACCATTTCATATGACCAATGATGATGAACCATAGCCTCCATCACCAAAAATTGGTCCCCAAAGGTGGTATCACCAAAAGTATAGGTGTTGTAGTGACATTCAAAGTTCGTCACCAATAATGATTTATAATGAGGAATAGCAACCGTCACCATTGCATATGAGCAATGGTGAAGGACCATAGCCTTGATCACTGAAAATTAAACATCAATAAAGGTGGCATCACTAAAAGTATAAATGTTATGGTGACATTCAAGGTTCATCACAAATATTGGTTATAATGATGGATAGTGATTGTTACCATTTCATATAAACAACAATGATTTATTGTGATGGATCCTTAATGGTCATCACTATTGGTGCATATATATGGTGACATTCATTGACCGTCACCAAAAGTCACATTGCCAGAAGTATAGGTGTTGTGGTGACATTCAAGGTCCATCACGAGTAATGGCTATAATTACAAACAATGATCATCACCATTTCATATCAAGAACAGTGATTTATGGTTACGGACCTTTGAGGGTCATCAATGTTGATGCATATATATGGTAGTGTTCGTTGACCATCACCATTTCATATTTTTGGTGAGGGTCGAAAAATGTCACAAAATCTCATTGGTGATGGTCAAAAGAGCCTCCGTCACCAAAAATTGATCTTCACCATTCCATATGGATGTCAGGGCACGATGGAATCAAACCACCAACCTCCTGCTTGTAAAGAAGTTTCTCTTCCATTGAGCTAACACCCTTTAAAGAATTATACTTTTAAAAACTAGACCTTGAAACTTCATGAATTGTAAATTCTACAACTTTTAATAAATTAAAGTCTCTGCAATATTTTACCAAACAAGCAAAGCAACATCGAAGCTGCAGGTCCCTACCTAATGGCTATTGAAGTTATGAAAAGTGGGTGGAGTGAAAATTAGTTATTTATAAGAGAATCAATATCTTCAATTGAATACTCAATTAGAAGTGAAACTCTAAAGACATTTATAACCTATAAATGACTTATAACTAGAAAATGCACTGAATATTGCAAAGGAAATGTCATAAGTAGATAGCATATGGAAGAAGGGAGTTAGGGACTTGGAACCCTTGTACATATTGGCATTCCTTAGCGCTTGGCACATATTAGCTTGTTTGGCATGCATTCGTACTATCTGGAACATGTTAGCATGCCCTAGCATTCCTTAACACACCTTGGCAGTTATGACCTCACAACTAGCATTACATTTTTCCATGACTTGGGAACCTTACATTCACCAGAACACCTTGGCATTCCTTAGTTTTCATGCCCTCTGTTATCCTCCACAATGTCCCAGGCTAATGAGGAGATCGACGGAGGTAACCACAGACCAAGCTTTTAGTTTGGTAACTAGACCTACTAAACCAAAGAGGGCTCTCTCTATGAAATCACAGCCAAGAGATGACTGGAATGTAAAGAATTTTAGGCTAGATAGCTAGGCTTAGATGGGTTTTTGGAAAATTTAGGGACTTGGAACTTTATCCACCGATGTCTTGTCTAGCAGGGACTTGGAACTCTGTCTGGTAGGGACTTGGAACTCTATCTAGGATAAAGCACCTAACATGCATGACAGAATCTCTCTAGAATAGAGTACCTCCTACCTAGAATAATGTCCCTTGATCAAAATATAAAACCCTTCTCTATTGTGCACTTTTCTTAAAGATAAATCTGTGCATAAAATAGTACTAAGAAAAACACCTAAATTAAGAAAAGTTAGAATCTAAGCCAAACTATAAAATTATACTTAACATGGCTCTATATAAGTTTGAGAAACACTAGACAAACATTCTTGCATACAAAAACCATAAAATGCCTAAAGTCCATGCGCTTCTTTCATCGTTGCTATACCCTCACAGGAAAACTGGAATTTGTAGCATGTACCCCAAGGCTGTATGCATCTGTTGAAGGTGTAGATTGACAGGATTTGCTGAGATGAAGTACTATTGAAGGAGAAACACCTTCAAAGCAACAGATAAAGTCTATTGTGAATTCAACCCATTTGCACACAAACAAAGGCTGCTACTCGGCACACTTCTCTACTGAATGGAAATTGCAATGTGTTGTAGTGCTGCTGAAGAAAAAACACCTTTAGTGCAACACAGAAAAAACTCTAGTAGATATTGTCACTGTGGCCTCAGTTGTAGACGATCTCATCAATATAGGTAACAACTTCAATAATTGAAAAACCAAAAGATGAGCTTCATAGATCATTTGAAATGACAAATTTGGGCATACTTTATTATTGTTTAGGAGTGTTAATATAGAAAATGGAAGGTATCCTGTTGCGTCTTTATGTCACAGGCCAAGGATGCGAAAAAATAAATAAAATATTAAATAGCATGGTATGAGTCGATTGCAATTTCTTTTGAAACGGGAATAGAATTCCCCTTGTGCGGTTTATAAACTAGTGAGTATAAATTTAAATAAGAAACTGATAGTTATGGGGTTGGAATTGTCTCACAATTCATGAAAAGTCCCAAATTTGTTCACTAGAAAGAAGCAGAGCGAGTCAACAGTTTTATGGAAGGAAACACCCTATTCACAGGATGATCACTGATATTAGTCGGGCATATTATTTATTGTCTTCTTGTACGTGTGTCCTTTGAAAAGATAACCACATCCAAAGACTCAATAACAACTCTGGTAAAGTTTATAGATGTGAAGCACGTCAATGCACTTTATTGCATTGTTTAATGAATGAATGAATTTGAGGTTGTTTACTTTTGCAATAAGACATGGAAGTGTTCAGAGAATATGTCTAATGACAAGTTAATATTTTGATAGTTTATACTGACAAGGGAGCATGAACCACACCAATAAGAATAAACATACAAGTGACCCAACATGATCTCTTCCTTCCTTTGCTATTTCTTTTGATGCTTTCCTTTGATTCTCGAGATGTGCCTTCAACAAAGGCACAAGTGGAAATTTTTCTACAAGTCCAAATGCAAAGACAAATCGTAAAGCATCCATTTGCCTTTGTCTGCACAATTTTTCCACAACATATGCAAGAAACAAGACCAAACATGTCATGCAGGACCACAATCAACCAATTAGAAGCCCATAAAGTCTTGAAACAACCTATATAAACCACAACTTTGTAAGAAATTTCAAAATAATTTAGAGCACAAGAGTCAGCAAGTTCAAGAAACCTTTCTGATGAAGGCATATTAAGCATAATAATCATCTATGTCTGAAGAATTAAATCATCAGTCAACTAGTAAACAAACCTTTCTGCTGAAGGCATATTAAGCATAATAATCATCTATGTCTGAAGAATTAAATCATCATCCAACTAGTAAACAAACCTTTCTATTGAAGGCATACTAACCATAATAATCATTTTTCTAAAGGATGAAATCATCAGACAAGGAGTATTTCTACATAAAAATACACATCAACTTGTAAACAATTGAACAAGGACAAAACCTTTGGAAGTAAACTCAACCTCACGCTCGACAAGGAGTAGATAAACATTCATTTGATCTCAGGAATTAGATGCATAGTTTGAAAAAAGATTTATGCAGATTTGGACAACTAGCCTTGAGTCATTGACATACCTTTAATAGTGTCCTTTAATCCATCTATAAATATTGCAACTTCAGTGACCTCTATCAATCTGTTGCTTAACATTAATAACTTTCAAAAAAAATTGACTTATCATTATGGATTTCAGATATCTTTAATTCATTTTTTACTCAAGATATTCTTCTTTTGACACTCTATTACATTGCCAATTCTCGCTCTGTGAAATCTATTTATAAAAGTACCGTGTGCCATAGAAATTTATTTGACTATAAGTAGCTCAGCTGGTTTGTTCCAAAGTGACACGCTAAGGATGTGAAGCTATTGTACACACATTTTGAAGAAACATGGAGACAAGGAATTCGTTTTGGATTGAGTAATTCAGTTATTTTTGTTATAATTTAACCACACTGTCTATACATAGTTTGGCACCTGTTTTCTTAATTTTTTCCCTTTCATATCATCTGGTTTCATTTACATTTTTGTAGATTTGTTGTTCAAATATTTACACCAATGTTATATCGTAGTTCCTTCACTATCAAATATCATGTGGTAAACTGAAATACTAAAACATGAACAACTAACTTTTTATAAGTAGACCTCTAACTAAAAGAAGGGGAATATAATTCAAAAAAACAAGGACACAATAAGAATTAAATATTTAGGGATGAACTCTTAGATACCTCTCGCCTTCATATGTGACTCATTTGTTGGTCAAGTGAAAGGTGTTGAGTTGATGGGAACGAAGAACTATTCGATCCCCTTCGTGAGAGTTAATGCCCACTGTTGTTGGTGGTTCCCCTGCTATGTGTAATTGGACATTATAAATGGTGAAAGCAGCTCTGGAGGGTTTGCCTAATTTTCATTTTGGCTTTGCATACATGGAAAAGTAGTGTGAATATTCTTGTGTAGATTTTAAGTTTCAAAATTTGCTTTAAGTTGCATTCTTCTCAATTGCATTTCCTCAGCATGGAAAATGGAAAACGTTGCAGGGTTTGTTCTAAGAAATGTCTGAGAACCCATTATAACAGACATGGCTCATCATTTTTCAAGGTCATAAAAAGGAAAATGAAGGTCTTTCTAGTCAAGGCACAAGACTAGAAGTACCTTCCGAGCTACAAAACTCAACATGCATTGCATATTTTAGTTTGGGCCTGGATTTGTTTTATGGTGAAAAGCTAGGAGGATGAGAACTTGTTTCTCAAGCAAGATTGGATGTGGGGGGACCTCCAAACTGTGCCTAAAAGGTGGAAACTAGGTTTTGACCCAAAGGAGGAACAAACATCTTCGCAATAGATTCAAGCTAACTTTAGCACTATGGAGGAATTCAGAAATTTTGGAAGGGTCAGTAATGCTATAGGTCAATTTTATCTCCTTGGAGAAAATTTTCAGCCTCAAATATAGGAGAGTGGTTAAAATGTTGACAGAAACTGATCTTCAAGAAAATACTGAGATTTCCTGTAGATACTGAGATTTCCCAAGGAAATGGATTTTAAACTAGAAGTTGGAATTCTGAACAGTGAAAAGTCCCATTTCATTGGTTTGGCTCTCATACAATTATGTGGAAAGGTTGTAGAGAGAGAAAAAAGTATGAATGGTGGTGTCTACAAATTCTAATTTGGAGGCTAGTTTGAAGTCTGGACAAGGTAGAAGAAAAAGGGCAGGCAAATCTCCAGACTATTGATTCCAATGTTGTTCCAACTTCCAACTTTGGAAGGTGATAAGTACTAGTCTGAGGTATGTTGTCCTAAAGTGTTTGAAGGAACACATGATTTTCTTATGACTTTTCAAGGTAGGTCCCCTTTTATCAAATCTTCATGCTATCAAATAGTACTAAAAGAATCCCCTTCCATTATTGGGTGTTCCAAAATTGTTTGTAACGTTAAAGAAGGTTTAGGGGAATTTAAGGCCCCCCACTGGAATTTGGGTCCATATTTTGATTCAAGAAATTGTGGCATTCTCTTCATGCTATATATCCATTGTTTAGACCATGCAATCCAGTATTCAGAAGCTTCATCAGATGATGTATGGATTCATTCTTTGTCCTGTTTGGGTGGTCAGCCAGTTAAAGAGGCCTCACAAAATAAAGGTGATGAGATGTTCAAGTCATCTTACCATCCAAGATCAAATAAAGAATGTTGTGGGTGTTTTTGGGGTCTGGAAGGGGGTTTAGCACTTGATCAGGATCACCACCAAGTTCCATTGGAAGAAACTCTAATAACTCTAAAGCAAAGTCATGGTTTCAAAAAAAGAGGAGGGAAAGGGCACCCTTGATAATCAATGGGTCCCTTGCAACAAGAAAAACCCCATTTCTAAATGATTTTTCAGTCATTTCTTTGAAGTTCAAAAGTTGATTGATGTAGAACCAATTAAATAAGCACCTACCTGGAGAAATAACTAAAAAGGCAGAAGTGGAATTTCAAAAAGGCTAGATAAATCCTTTGTTGCTACTTAGTTTGATGTTAAATTTAGAGAGTGAGATCATAAATTGTTTAGGGAAGCTCACCCTATATTGCTGCAAATTGAATGAGTAAGAAGCCTCCAACCCCCTTTAAGTTTAATCACTTAATGGCTAAATAAAAAGGATTCCAAGGTTGTGGTTAGCAAGAATTGAAGACATTATGATAGTAACAGTGAGGACAGAGACATGAAGCAGTTCATAGGCAATCTAAAAAGGGTAAGAGTTGAAGCTGCAGACTGAACTCAAAGCTTTGTTCAAAAACATTAAAAGCATGTCGAAAAATGAATTAAAAACCTCTGATAATAATAAAGCAGGTGTGTTTTTGAAAGATGAAATCAATCCTCTCAAAGAGTTGGAAGGGAAAATAAACCAACTTGCCAAAGAGGAAAAAGAAACTAATCTAAAAAGGAGAACCATCCTGTTCTTTGAAAGTGACAAGAATACTAAACTTTTTCACAACTACGCAAGTCATGCAAGAAACATTAACATTATTTTGGAAAACAATAAGCCAAATAGCTATCGGGTTAATAAGTCTTTTAAGGAGATAGCTAGAATGAGAAAGCCACATTTTAAAAGTCTAATGGCAGCAAATATTTGTGAAATCATGAAAATTATCAAGCTATTTCCTAGCATTATCAATGATGAAATGAGCATAGACTTGGAGGCAGAGGTGTCCAAAGAGGAGATAAAAGAAATTTTAAACTCCAAAAAACTAAAAATCATATACCTAATGGATGGACAATTGACTTTCTGAAGAATAATTTATGCTCCTTTATAATGATGATATGAAATATAAAGAATCTAAATTCATACCCAAGAATATAAATATATAGATTCCTATATGAAATATAAAGATATTTCTACAATGAAATATAAAGATATTTCTACATGAAAAAAATGTCCAGGTAGAAATATCTAAATGGGTCTTGAGTAAGATATTCTTAACTTTATATTTTCCTTAAGAAACCCCAAATACCAACCATTCAAGCTACACTGCAGTAGTGATCGTATTTGTCATTATTTTGTTTCTATGATTTTGATTTTGAGCTACTCAAACTCAAGGTTCAAAAGTAATTCCATGCTTATCAAACAATGCCTTTCTCATCAAGAAGTCTACATCTGCAACTTGTGAAGTTTGGATTAGCATGGTCTATTTGTTTATGATTTTTCCCATAGTGGTCTTAGTGACCCATGGCACTATCAAATTCCTTGAGATAACGTTCCAAAATAGAGTGTTAAGAAGTCAAAGCCTATTAATCTACCCCTCCAGTCCTTGAAGAGGTATTGTTCATTGATTTGAATGTCGTTTCCTCTTTTAGTCAAAGAGTTGTATTTGGGATCGTATTAATTAACATCGTTGACACCCTTGTGCTTTTTTAATGATTTCCTAAATGAATTTGAAACATAAACAAGTGGGATATTTTCACATAATTTTCAAATGGTATTCTTGGTGTTTAATAGATAGAATCCTCGACTGGCAGCCAACATTTTTCCAACAATAAAATGGAGCATGTGAGAACCCGATTCTCTGTCAACACCAAATTTGGCTTATTGTCTTGAATGTTTTCTTCCTTTTACCTAGAGAGTTTCTTTTGGGCCCTTACAAAAGTTTTCTCTGATATTCTGTTACTAGATTTCGATGTCACATGAAAATTTGAACCGACTGATCTCCATGTTCACATATTGCAGCTTGAAATTTTAAATTATCTCTTCCAATGAAGGCTTGAAAGAGAATGAAAACACACACAAGTCGATTTTTTGTGCCCCATTGTTAAATGACGTCTTTGTTCTTTATAAATATGAACTCTAGACTGGTAGGGTGCATCTAGGGATCTGTTGTTCCTCAAGCACCTATGTCTTATCTTCAAATGGATTTTCCCCAATTACCCCCAAAAATAAAAATAAAAATTAAAGGAGTTGCCTTTGGGCCCTTACAAGTGTCCACCTTATATCCTGTGCATATATTTGATCGATTGCACATTGCCAGAGAATTGGAATGGACTGAGCTATGTTTTCCCGTGATGTAGCTTTGGTTTTTACATTAGTTTGTCTGATTAAAGCCTGAATGAGAATGGAATATACACAAGTTGGTTTCTACACCCCAATTTCAAATAATATTTTTGGTGTTTAATAGATGGATGTTTTACTTGTAGGGTTCATAAGGGGAACCTGATGTTAACACCAAATTTGCTCACTGACATGAATGCCCATTTTACTTTTACCTTGAGAGTTGCATTGGCGTACTTGAAAGTGTTGGCTTTGATATCCTGTGCCCATATTTCAATCTGTTACTTATAATCAAATAAACTTGTTGGCATATCTCCATTTCCACATGCAACAACTTCAATTTTTAGGGTACCTTATCCAATAAAGGTCTATAAGAGAAAGGAAAAATATACAATAGCAGCTTTTTGCACCTGATTTAAAATAATATTTGTGGACCCTTGACTGATAGGGAGAATGTAAGGAACCTAATTCTCTTCAAACACCAAATTCCTTGAGGAAGAAGGAAAACTATTTGTCAAACCAGATACAGAAGTGGAATCCAAAGGGTAGACTCACTTCCTTGTAGATGTAGGAATTTTAACTAGTTCTGTGTTTTTTATTTAGTTCTCTTCATGTTGAAGTTTTCATATTGCTTTTAGTTGCTCAAACTACGCTTATGAAGGGATTTTCATTTTTTTCTCTGCAGATTCCTCTCAAATTCTTGCAGTTAAGGTAGCCTTGCATTTGTCTGCAGTACTGACAACTATAATATGCCATGAAGAAGAGCTCAAAAAAGTCCTTGAGTTTGTAAGATGTGCATAGGAAAAAAAAAAGAAAGTTGGAAGCATGTATGCATGTGGATGTCCTGGAACTGGGACACCTTTTCTTTTGGAGAAAGTCAATTTTTTGTTTATTAAATAGAAAAAAATGTCTTGGCAGGAATATCTAAATGAGTCTTGAGTCAAATATCCTGAACTTTATATTTGCCTTGAGAAGCCCCAAATATCAACCATTCAAACTACACCATAGTAGTGATCATATTGGTCATTATTTCATTTGTGTGATTTTGATTTTGAGTTACTCAAACTCAAGGTTCAAATGTAACTCCATGCTTATCAAGCAATGCCTTTCTCATCAAGAAGTTTGCATCTGCAGCTTGTGAATTTTGGATTAGCATGGTCTATTTGTTTATGATTTTTCCCATAGCGGTCTTGGTGACCCATGGCACTGTCAAATTCCTTGAGATAACATTCCAAAATAGAGTGGTAAGAAGTCAAAACCTATTAATCTGCCCCTCCGTTCCTTGAAGAGGTATTGCTCATTGATTTGAATGTCCTTTCCTCTTTTAGTCAAAGGGCTGTATTTGGGTTTGTATTAATTAACATCTTTGACATCCTTGTGCTTTTTTAATGATTGCCTGAATGAATTTGAAACATAAACAAGTGGGATATTTGCACATAATTTTCAAATGGTATTCTTAGTGTTTAATAGATAGAATCCTCGACTGTCAGCCAACATTTATCCAACAATAGAATGGAGCACGTGAGAACCTGATTCTCTGTCAACACCAAAGTTGGCTTATTGTCATGAATGTTTTCCTCCTTTTACCTAGAGAGTTGCTTTTGGGTCCTTACAAATGTTTTCTCTGATATTCTGTTTCTAGATTTTGATGTCACATGAAAATTTGAACCGACCGATCCCCATGTTCACATACTGCAACTTGAAATTTTAAATTAGCTCTTCCAATGAAGGCTTGAAAGAGAATGAAAATACACACAAGTCGATTTTCTGTGCCCCATTGTTAAATGACGTCTTTGTTCTTTATAAAGATGAACTCTAGGCTAGCAAGGTGCATCTGGGGATCTGTTGTTCCTCAAGCACCTATGTCTTATCTTCAAATAGATTTTCCCCAATTAACCCCAAAAATTAAAAATTAAAAAATTAAAAGGAGTTGCATTTGGGCCCTTACAATTGTCCACCCTATCTCCTGTGCATATATTTGATCGATTGCACATTTCCAGAGAATTTGAATGGACTGAGCTCTGTTTGCCCATGCTGTAGCTTCAGTTTTTACATTAGATTGTCTGATTAAAGCCTAAATGAGAATGGAATATACGCAAGTTGGTTTCTGCACCCCGATTTCAAATAATATTTTTGGTGTTTAATAAATGGATGTTTGACTCAAAGGGTTCATAAGGGGAACCTGATGTTAACACCAAATTTTCTCACTGACATGAATGCCCATTTTACTTTTACCTTGATAGTTGCATTGGGGCAATTGAAAGTGTTGGCTTTGATATCCTATGCTCATATTTCAATCTATTACTTATAATCAAATAAACTTGCTGGCATATCTCCATTTCCACATGCATTAGCTTCAATTTTTAGGGTACCTTATCCAATAAAGGTCTATAAGAGAAAGGAAAAATATACAATAGTAGATTTTTGCACCTGATTTGAAATAATATTTGCAGACTCTTGACTGACAGGGAGAATGCAAGGAACCTGATTCTCTTCAAACACCAAATTCCTCGAGGAAGAAGGCAAACAATTTGTCAAACCAAATACAGAAGTGGAATCCAAAGGGTAGACTCACTTCCTTGTAGATGTAGGAATTTTAACTAGTTCTGTGGTTTTGATTTATTTCTCTTCATGTTGAAGTTGCATATTGCTTTTAGTTGCTCAAACTACGCTTATGAAGGGATTTTCATTTTTTCTTTGCAGATTCCTCTCAAATTCTTGCAGTTAAGGCAGCCTTGCATTTGTCTGTAGTACCGACAACTATAATATGCCATGAAGAAGAGCTCAAAAAAGTCCTTTAATTTGTAATATTTGCATAGAAAAAAAGAAAGTTGGAAGCATGTATGTATGTGGATGTCCTAGAATTGGGAAGTCTTTGCTTTTGGAGAAAGTCAATTTTTTGTCTATTAAATAGAAAAAAATGTTCAAGCAGGAATATCTAAATGAGTCTTGAGTAAGATATTATGAGCTTTATATTTTCCTTGAGAAGCCCCAAATACCAACCATTCAAAATACACTCCAGTAGTGACCATATTTGTCATTATTTCATTTCTATGATTTTGATTTTGAGCTGCTCAAACTCAAGGTTCAAATGTAACTCCATGCTTATCAAGCAATTCCTTTCTCATCAAGAAGTTTGCATCTGCAGCTTGTGAATTTTGGATTAGCATGGTCTATTTGTTTATGATTTTTCCCATAGCAGTCTTGGTGACCCGTGGCACTGCCAAATTCCTTGAGATAACGTTCCAAAATAGAGTGGTAAGAAGTCAAAGCCTATTAATCTTCCCCTCCATTCCTTGAATAGGTATTGCTCATTGATTTGAATATCCTTTCCTCTTTCAGTCAAAGAGTTGTATTTGGGCTTGTATTAATTAACATCTTTGACACCCTTGTGCTTTTTTAATGATTGCTTGAATGAATTTGAAACATAAACAAGTGGGGTATTTGCACATAATTTTCAAATGGTGTACTTGTTGTTTAATATATAGAATCATCAACTGGCAGCCATCCTTTTTCCAACAATAGAACGGAGCACGTGAGAACCTGATTCTCTGTCAACTCCAAAGTTGGCTTATTGTCATGAATGTTTTCCTCCTTTTACCTAGAGAGTTGCTTTTGTGCCCTTACAAATGTTTTCTCTGATATTCTTTTCCTATATTTCTATGTCACATGAAAATTTGAACTAACTGATCTCCATGTTCACATATTGCAGCTTGAAATTTTAAATTAGCTCTTCCAATCAAGGCTTGAAAGAGAATGAAAATACACATAAGTCGATTTTCTGTGCCCCATTGTTAAATGATGTCTTTGTTCTTTATAAAGATGAACTCTAGAGTGATAGGGTTCATCTGGGGATCTGTTGTTCCTCAAGCACCTATGTCTTATCTTCAAATAGATTTCGCCAATTACCCCCAAAAATAAAAAAATTAAAATTAAAATTAAAAGGAGTTGCCTTTGGGCCCTTACAACTGTCCACCCTATCTCCTGTGCATATATTTGATCGATTGCACATTGCCAGAGAATTTGAATGGACTAAGATTTGTTTACCTATAGCTTCTGTTTTTACATTAGATTGTCTGATTAAAGCCTGAATGAGAATTGAATATACACAAGTTGGTTTCTACACCCTTATTTCAAATAATATTTTCGGTGTTTAATAGATGGATGTTTGACTGGCAGGATGCATAAGGGGAACCTGATGTTAACACCAAATTTGCTCACTGACATGAATTCCCATTTTACTTTTATCTTGAGAGTTGCAATGGGGCAATTGAAATTGTTTTCTTTGATATCCTATGCTCATATTTCAATCTATTACTTCTAATCAAATAAACTTGATGGCATATCTCCATTTCCACATGCATCAGCTTCAGTTTTTAGGGTACCTTATCCAATAAAGGTCTGTAAGAGAAAGGAAAAATATACAATAGCAACTTTTTGCACCTGATTTGAAATAATATTTGTGGACACTTGACTAACAGGGAGAATGCAGGGAACCTTATGCTCTTCGAACAACAAAGTCCTCGAGGAAGAAGGCAAACAATTTGTCAAAATAGATATAGAAGTGGAATCCAAAGGGTAGACTCACTTTCTTGTAGATGTAGGAATCTTAACTAATCCTGTGGTTTTGATTTACTTCTCTTCATGTTGAAGTTTTCATATTTCTTTTAGTTGTTCAAACTATGCTCATGAAGGGATTTGCAATTTTTCTCTACATATTCCTCACAAATTCTTGTAGTTAAGGCAGCCTTGCATTTGTCTGCAGTACCGACAACTGTGATATGTCGTGAAGAAGAGCTCAAAAAAGTCCTTGAGTTTGTAAGATGTGCATAGAAAAAAAGAAAGTTGGAAGCATGTATGTATGTGGATGTCCTGGAACTAGGAAGTCTTTGCTTTTGGAGAAAGTCAATTTTTTGTTTATTGAATAGAAAAAAATGTTCAGGCATGAATATCTAAATGAGTCTTGAGTCAGATATTCTGAACTTTATATTTTCCTTGAGAAGCCCCAAATACCAACCATTCACACCGCAGTAGTGATCGTATTTGTCATTATTTCATTTATGTGATTTTGATTTTGAGCTACTCAAACTCAAGGTTCAAATATAACTCCATGCTTATCAAGCAATGCCTTTCTCATCAAGAGATATGCATCTGCAACTTGTGAATTTTTTATTAGCATGGTCTATTTGTTTATGATTTTTCCCATAAAGGCCTTGGTAATCCATGGCACAGTCAAATTCCTTGAGATAAAGTCCCAAAATAGAGTGGTAAGAAGTCAAAGCCTTTAATCTGCCCCTTCGTTCCTGGAAGAGGTATTGCTCATTGATTTCAATGTCCTTTCCTATTTTAGTCAAAGAGTTGTATTTGAGCTCGTATTATTTAACATCTTTGACACCCTTGTGATTTTTTAATGATTGCCTAAATAAATTTGAAACATAAACAAGTGGGATATTTGCACATAATTTTCAAATGGTATTCTTGGTGTTTAGTAGATAGAATCCTCGACTGGCAGCCAACATTTTTCCAACAATAGAATAGAGAACGTGAGAAACTGATTCTCTATCAACACCAATGTTGGCTTATTGTCATGAATGTTTTCCTCCTTTTACCTAGAGAGTTGCTTTTGGGCCCTTACAAATGTTTTCTCTAATATTTTGTTCCTAGATTTCGATGTCACATGAAAATTTGAACCAACTGATCTCTGTGTCAACATACTGCAACTTGAAATTTTAAATTAGCCTTTCCAATGAAGGCTTGAAAGAGAATGAAAATACACACAAGTCAATTTTATGTGCCCCATTATTAAATGACGTCTTTGTTCTTTATAAAGATGAACTCTATACTGGCAGGGTGCATCTGCGGATCTGTTGTTCCTCAAGCACATATGTCTTATCTTCAAATGGATTTTCCCCAATTACCCCCACAAAAAAAGAATGAAAATTAAAATGACTTTCCTTTGGGCCCTTACAAGTGTCCACCTTATATCCTGTGCATATATTTGATCGATTGCACATTTCCAAATAATTTGAATGGACTAAGCTCTATTTTCCCTTGTTGTAGCTTCAGTTTTTACATTAGATTGTATGATTAAAGCATGAATGAGAATGGAATATACAAAAGTTGGTTTCTTCACCCCGATTTCAAATAATATTTTTGGTATTTAATAGATGGATGTTTGACTGACAGGGTTCATAAGGGGAACCTGATGTTAACACCAAATTTTCTCGCTGACATGAATGCTCATTTTACTTTTACCTTGAGAGTTGCATTGGGGTATTTGAAAGTGTTGGCTTTGATATCATGTGCTCATATTTCAAACTGTCACTTATAATCAAATAAACACGCTGGAATATCTCCATTTTCACATGTAGCAACCTCAATTTTTAGGGTACCTTATCCAATAAAGGTCTATAAAAGAAAGGAAAAATATACAATAGCAGCTTTTTGCACCTGATTTGAAATAATATTTGTGGACTCTTGACTGACAGGGAGAATCCAGGGAACCTGATGCTCTTCGAACACCAAATTCATCGAGGAAGAAGTAAAACAATTTTTCAAACCAAATACACAAGTGGAATCGAGAGGGTAGACTCACTTCCTTGTAGATGTAGGAATCTTAACTAGTTCTGTGGTTTTGACTTACTTCTCTTCATGTTGAAGTTTTCATATTTCTTTTAGTTGCTCAAACTATGCTCATGAATGGATTTGCAATTTTTCTCTGCAGAATGCTCTCAAATTCTTATAGTTAAGGCAGACTGAAGCGAGAGAAGAGGCATTTTTCTTGAAGAATCAAAAATAAAAACACTTGTGCATTAATATATCTATATCTTCGAAGTTCTAGAACTTTAATATTCGTTGACACCTAAAAAACCTGCTAGCCCGAATAAAGAAAAAAATATGCATCCAATCAAATTTTAATTTCGAATGGGTAAACCAAAATTGTGCTTAATTTTGCAGATGCTAAAAAGTACATACAAAAGCATTCGTAAAATCTAAGAAAAAACGAGATGAGCTGCAACATCTAATGCACCAAGTTTCCTAAAAACCCCGATTCAAACATGATTTTGCACATGATTTGTTTCATCCACGATGACTCAAACAAAGAAAAACACTTTGCTAAGAATTCTAAAATCGTCTGCAATATAAATTGGACCGACCTTGATCCTAACGGTGTCATAGCAATCAAGGGCCCTCTTTTAAAAGGCTTGGTGTAGGCCCACCCTCTCTCCATTCGTCATGAGTGGTAGACGGTTTTAGGGAGCTATATGCAGTCGAATCCACCTTTCCCCAAGTTGTAATAAGAGATTCAATTCTTCTAATTTGAGACAAGCCAAGCAACATGTAATTCTATATATTTAAATGACAGCAAAGTCCAGCTAAGAGGGAGGAGCGCTTGCAGTGTGGGCAACCGTAGGAGAAATTTCCCACCTCTTAAGAATTACTTGCACTTTGTACCAGAGCCAGCCTCTCCTTGGATTGAACCACTCTACAATCTCATCCATTTGAAATGGGTTGCTAGGAAATGAAGTGAGTTTAATATTTGGTAAGAAATCTAAAAAGATTAGTAATAATATATCAAAATTATATCCTAAGTTTCTAATGAACAAGAGGGTGATGGTGATCCATACAATTAGCTTGCTCACGTATCAATAGATTGAAGATCCGATGGTGGGGTTCGATACTAGGTCTACTACTGGTAAAACCCCCATTCATAACTCTCTACAATCCAGTTTGACTATTTTCTTGAAAACCCTCTTCAAATCATTGTCACATGCATTAAATCTACGAATTAAGGTAAACGGTCACCCTGCAAATCCATAGCGCATTACTACCATGTAGAACTCATATAGATCTACGATAGCTACAAAACAATATAGTTTGGCTCTTTCCTTTTGAAAAATGAACAAATCCTCCCTAGTCCTCGAACGTAAATAAATTGGCGCTTAGCTTTTTCAAAATTGTTGAAATTTTCCCTCGCTAAAAAACAATAGATACAATTTTAGTTGTATTTGACCAACTAACTACTCTTACTCTTATCTATTTTTTTGTTTTATGTTGGAAAACATTGATCATATAGTGGTATTTATCATAATAACAATAATTATTTAATTTTAAAATTGAGATTTATATGTAATGATTTTTTTAAAGTTTACTAGTAAGAATTTGAAATTTTTCAAAGAAAACAAGTGCTTTTAATTTGGTTGTACTAAAAACATGTATGTATTCTTTCATATTAGGTATGTGCAAACAAAAGAGAGTATATAGTAAGTGGATTTAATAGTTAAAAACAAGTGTTGGTTTCTTAAAAGTCATAGGACAAATTTGGAAGGGGTAGGGTATGTGTCCTTCTCTATGTTAAATAAATTTAAATTGTTGTGTGAATGGGGTTGTAAAATCCTTTGTTTTCATCTTGAGAAAATGGAGTCCTCTCCTAGTCACTTGTGTATTTTAAGTTGTTATAAGAAAAATAGGTTATTTGCCTTAAGATGTGAACATCTCATTTTAAGTAGTGTGATAATACAATTTCAACGAGGCATTAATAGATGAAACGAACATGCACATCTGGAATGCTAGTGTTATGTTATAATTGAGGCAAGAGTGTGTATCTAGGAAGACTCTAACAAGGGATGAAGACATGGAATAGTTGTGAAGCAAACATTTAATTCATTTGACAAGTCGCATGAAGGAAACTTGGCATTGGTACTAAGTGAACATTCCTTTATCAATGTTGATACCCTCTCCTTGGCACAACCATTTTGCAAGATGAAGAAGAAATGTGAAATACATGTCTGGCCCACTAAAGAAGCTGTCAAGGTTGTTACGACATATATAGATGGTTATGTCGTGTTTCAAAAGGAGGTGTTGGAACTTGGAAGGTGACCATTGGAGTAGATTTTTCATGGAGTGCCAAGTAGGTGGAAGGATCAAATCAAGAGAAAATTATACAAATCCAACAAATAGGCCATATTGTGTTGGTATATTACTATTTTGTCCAAAGTTAAAGGTGCATTTTATGGTAGTGTATTCTAAGAACTTGGGTGAATGCCATATCTTAATGGTTCCTTGGAATTTTGGTGTGTTAGTGGAGTTAGTGCAATGTGTTTAATGAGCACTAACTAGAATGTGTTTAGTGAAGGAAAAAAACCCACAAGTTAGAGATGACTTAACCATTTGGCATCGTAAGGTGTGTTATGCCCTAGCTTGGAGGAGACAACTGGAACCATATTAGAGTGTGATGGGTTGTGCCAGCAATTTGGGTCCACTTACATGGGTTGAGGTGTAAAGGTACCCTCTGAGTTGAGGAAAATTATTAGAATACTTAATTATATAAAGTGTTTACGATTTAAGATTAACGATTTTTTGTTGGAGAATGGAAGAGGAAAATAATAAAGGAGAGTTGTTGAGGTTTGTTGTAAATTAATCAAAAGGAAGTGAAAGTCTCCTTTTAGGAGGATTGTTCAAGTTGTCTCTTCAAATAGGACTAAATTTTAGTTGTGGCTAGGGAGTTGGCCTCAAAATCATTGATTGGGTACTCTACAAATCTTAGACTTAACATATCTAAACTAGTGCATTAGATAGATTCATCTTGGGCAAAGGTCGCAAAGGCTAAGGTGCAAATTGCTCCTCTTTAATGTGGGTTTTAAACATTACATTTGAGAATGCTAAAAACAAGGTCAAAATCTTGAAAGGAAGTCCTTTATTTTACCAAAACTCAATGCCAATGCTTAATACATGGTGTGATTCTTTCTATTTGGGTTTGGCCTTGAACGATGAGATTGTTAGGTCCCTATACTACTAGTGTAACCCCTTATTATTATTATTATTATGATTACAACCCCCTTATTATATTGTTGTGCCCATGTAGTCCCCATATTGTTATTATTGTGCCCCATAGAAGCCCACTATTGTTATTATTATGCCCTTACATTATTATTGTTAGGTTGCCTCTGATTATATTATGACCCCTTAGACTCCCATATATAGAAAGGAGGTCTTGTCATTTGTATCATCAGAGAATTTTTCGTTTGTGTAATGTAAAGGAGGTTTCCCTCTTGAAGAGGCTAATTTCTAAGGCGTTCATCTATCTTTACTATCTTTTTTGTGAGCTGGTTTCATAACATTTGGTATCAGAGCTTTGGATTCTAAGGTTTTGCTACTCCAGACAGGCCATCATGGAATTTTCACTATAACTCTTTTTCTTAGGTGTTTCAGAAGCGACAAAAAATACCCATTTGAGATAATATTGTGATGAACCTTGGATCCAAATTGTAGATCTTGTCTCGCTATATTTTTGGATATATGATCTGAGACATTTAGGGTTTCTACAGGCTCCCGAATTAAATCATAAATAGGTGACCTTGGGAAAATCATCATAACTTTTCCTCTAAACATCATATTGAAATTTCATAAGAAGTTACAGAAATAGGACGGACTATAGTTTCTTGTGTATATTTTTCAAATCCGAAGGTCAAAACAGTGACACATGGCACTTCCTACAAGTTTTCTCTTTTGAAAAGGTATATAATTAGGTCATGTTGGGAGATTATGCATAACTCTTTCTTGGAGAATCCAATTTTGATCAGACTAGTGGCATTAGAAAAAGGACACAGAGGGATACTGCAAATCGAAATTTTAGAACTGGAAGATCCGGAATTACAAAGTTATAGTTGTTTCAAGATCGAGCTCCTAAAATCAAGAAAAGGTGTTATGAGGAAGTTTGATGGCAAGGATCCAGTAAATTGGATACTACAAATGGAGAAATATTTTGATCTACATGGTGTACCACTATTACAAAAGGTATATATTGCATCTAATTATTTAGATTTGAATCAATTTTTATGGTATAAAGGGCTTTGTTCTCGTAAACCACCTTTCACGTGGTCAATTTTCATGGAGGAAATGATAGCACATTATGAGGATACCAAGAGCAACACCTTCTTTAACCAATTGATAAATCTAAAACAAAAGGGTTCAATGGAAAAGCACATTGAGGACTTTCAAAAATTGAACATAAGGTTAAATGATATTATAGAGAAGCAAAAGATAAATAGTATTATCTATGCCATTGAAGCTGATATCAATGGTATGAAAGCATATTGGAAGAAAGGCATGGAAGATTTGAAGAAAGACA
>APFE030822199.1:62153-124153 GCA_000404065.3 Pinus taeda
CAAGAACTTTTCATGAAATTTTCTTTGGAAGGAAAGGAAGTTGAATTAAGGGGTATCACAGGGAAACCAGGAAAGATATTCAGCTCTAACGGAATGACAAAGCTTCTAAAGAAATAACAACGAGGCGTAATTGCACAGTTATGTTCGCTAATGGTTCCCACATCAAAATCATGTATTTCTCAAGATCTCCAAAAAGCCTTGGGCAATAATTCCAAGGTATATGAGACTCCCAAAGGTATCCCACGTATTCGTGATCATGATCATGCTATTCATTTTATTCCAGGAAGTGTTCCACCAAACATCAGGCCTTATAGATATCCATATGCCCAAAGGAGTGAAATTGAACATATGGTTGCAGAAATGGTAGAGGTTGGTATAATTATCCAACCAAATTTCATAAACAAAGCAAGGGATGAATGGAATAATGGTGAAGCAGGGTGGGAACTCATTCAAAAATTGTCGAAGATCCCACTTCCAACAATATTGCTAGAACTTGACAAGGAAAGAAAAATGATATTGGAACTTGAAGCATTCACAAAACCGAGAAGTCGACAGCTACAAAATCGACCAATTTCATAGAATCTCATCAAGTGGAGGAACTTACTCGTTGAATATTCCACATGGAAGGATGGGAATTTATACAAAAGCATCAAGAACTACTCAAGCATTGAGGACAACACCTTTTGAAGGAGAGGGGCATGTTAGGGCCATATACTACTATTGTAACCCCTTATTGTTATTAGTACAGCCCCCTTATTATATTGTTGTGCCCACGTAGTCCCCATATTGTTATTATTGTGCCCCATAGAAGCCCACTATTTTTATTATTATGCCCTTACATTATTATTGTTAGGTCGGCTCTGGTTATATTATGACCCCTTAGACTCCTATATAGAAAGGAGGTCTTGTCATTTGTATCATCAAAGAATTGTTCATTTGTGTAATGTAAAGGAGGTTTCCCCCTCGAAGAGGCATATTTCTAAGGCGTTCATCTATCTTTTCTATATTTTTGTGAGCTGGTTTCATAAGAGAGATATATATCATCCTCACAAGAGAGCTCATGGTTGAATATTACGACAACAAAATGGGGCACACCATATTCTTACAGGGTTTCAAAGGAGGGGTATGAAAAGGAAATAAAAAAATCAAAACGTCATGTTGAGTCAAAGGAGGATTATGTATTATAGGTGTCTCTAGAGGTCTTAACAAAGGTGAAGGGGAATAGAGTTTACATCCTATTGCAACGTCATCTATTCCACTAGTCGAGGTGCTAGAGGGCATTGACTTTAAGGTTCATAGATGAAAGCTCACAAAGATCTTAAAAATTAGAAAGTAGGTGTGATTTAGAAAAGGATTAATTCTTAAGTAGTTGACCTTTTAGGTAATATTTCCTAGCCTTAGATTGTTGTATTATATTTTGTTTAATATAACGAAGTTGGGTTGAACATTGTAAAAAATTGTCTATATTTTGTGCATGTGTGATTTACTATTGTTTATATTCTGTTGTGCAAAGTATTATCGTTGAGATTCTTGGTTTGGTAGTGTCAGGGATTTTAAGATTCTATCCTAGACCCAAGATAATGGAAATTCAACATCCATAACCTAACTGCTAAAGGAAATAAGGGCTTTGTGATGCAAGGAGAATGGGTTACGCAACAAACCTAAGAAAGTAAAGGATCAAGGAAAACGTCCATCAAATACTGAACTTGGAAGACAACTCTAATTGGAATAAAAATAAATGTAAAGAAAGAAAGTTGCAAAACAAGAGAGAAGAAACCATCATCAACTATGAGTTCAAGAAGGAAAAAATTCAACAAAGTAAACACAAAGTAAGAGGTACAACAAAATAAAGTTTTAGTTAGGAAAAAGAGGCAGGAAAAGGAAAAGAATGCTGAGAAGAGATGAAAAAATAGTTGAAATTGTGCACAAACAAAATGTAAAGTCAGATTTAAAACTTCCATACAAGTAGTAAGGGATTTCATTGCAAAAGTTGCATCTCTAGTAAAATTATTTTGTTTCTATTAAAGAGATAGAGATCCTAGATCTAAGTTATTTCTAACAAAATTGGTGAGAACTAGAGTTCAATCTAATAGAACTATTTATTCTAAATGAGGGAAAGAAATCTAAGAGAAAAAATCATGTTTGATGAGTCAATGAATCATTAATTAATAGAAAACAAGTCTATTATACCTTTGAAGTGACATTTTTCAAGTCAACTACTATCTTTGTTACTTTTGACTATCGTTTATTTCATCTGGTTATCTTGCAATAAATTAAGTTTAGAGTTCTAAGAACAACAAGTCATATGAGTCCTTCGCAATCCAAACTTCTAATGGGTACAAGTTTCTTTTTTTCAATATACGTTTGTCCTTGGTCTATACCTATTGCAATCTCACATTTCTATGGAAGGAGGAGCTTTCCAATGTTTTGGTTCTTATAGTTACAAAATTTGGCTCTGTGAAAAATTTGGTTGAGACCGGAGAGTAAGTGATCGGCTCAAACACGGGAAAAACTCAAGCAAAATAGGCTAATGTTTCTTACCAAAATGGCAATTTTGTACTAGCCAAGAAGCAAGTTTAACTTGCCGGCAAGTAATTTTGGCTTGTTTTCTCTATTGGCTTGAGTTTGAATAGGAAACTATAACAAGTTTTGTAACAATTATCTTGATAATGTTATTAAGTTATAAATAGATATTTTTAATGTAGTGGAAGACTAAAATAGGAAGATAGAGATGAAATTAAATATGATAGTAGGGATAGTAGTTATACCACGCTAGAGAGTTTTCCATGTCCCCAAGAATGGATGACAATGAACAGGACTTCCCGGATAGAATAATGCCAAAAATTACCACCACAGATCCACCTCGAACCTCAAGGTTGATATATTGAAGAGTGGATTTGGATTCTTCTTCATCCCAAAAGAAAGTACTATTTTCAACTACAACAACAATCTCTTTGTCTGGCGGTAACCTTTCCACTGCCTTAGGATCAAGATCCTTACTAGTCATATACCTGTCAAGTCTATCCAAGGACACCATTGCTTGTGAGCTAGATATTAAAGCTTGAGGAAAGTTCCTAATCTGTTCTTGAAGAATTTTGAAAATCAATTTTACAGTGAACACCTTCCCTGCTAAAAGTTTTTCACCTACAAATATGCATGTAGTGAATGTCACTACTGAAACAAGTGAACGTGTGCTCCATGTAGTGAATGTCACTACTGAAACAAATGAAGGCATGCTCCATGTAGTGAATGTCACTACTAAAACAAGTGAAGGCATGCTCTATAGAGTAATTATATTCACTGAAATAGAATACATAGTTTTGCAGAGCCATTCATATTTGGAATTCCTAAAAGACTCTACACGAGTTTGGAAATTCCTAAAAGACCTCATCCATGGTCTTCATGAAATAAACAAAGAGATTATAAAATAAATAAATGAATCATCAATTAACGTTAACTAATAATGAGATTGAAGTCATGGTTTCACATACATCTAAAATTTGTCCTCCTTTACAATTTGACTTAGACTTTCTAATTTGCAAAAGTCTAGAGACATGCAACACAAATTTTAGAAATCTATTGTTGTAACCTCTTTCTTGACAAGATGCCAATTCCCATGCTCCTTCAAAATAAACTACAACCGACACATACAAGCAACAAAATTGGAGGGACCTTCCAATCAGTCTTCATATTTGAGACTAAAGGTAGTTACACTGTCACTCCTACAACACAGAGCTAAACAAAACAAAGCAGCAACCACCAGTAAACTATCATAGGTCCATAATAGATCTTTTACATCCCATGCTTAAAACCTTCTAACAAAACTTCCCTATCCTAGGTAGTATCCCTACTATCCATATACATGGAATCCTAGAAGATTTCAAAATGTGCTCTCATACTATGTTAAATTTGCAAACCATGGTAAGGAGGGTTAAAGCACATTTATCTACAAATACATATGATTCATGAACAACAAACATAACTCTTAAACACTCAAACTTATAACTATCATCACATTAAATAGCAAAAAAATTAAATACATAATGAAAGGCCCAAAACTAGAATACTTCACTCTACTCTCATGCCCTACTTTTATAATTGTAGCAAAGGGTCATGAGTTACAATCAAGTTTGGACTAAATCTATCCTAGTTCCCAACCTACATAAAAAACCATGCTAGAGAAGGAAATTCACCCCAAATTCATGCACCCTCCTCTAGATTCATATGTTAGGCTACCGTGCCAAGAAAATTGTGATAAAAACACTTTCCAAATATAACAAATATGTTTTTTACTTCTTATAAAATATATTTTTTGCTAGTTTAAGAAAAGAAACTGTTATCACTCAGGTTGTTCCCTACTTCCTTTAGGGAATATGGCCAAGGTAACCACTAACCAATCTTTTAGCTGCGAGTCCTAGCCTACCTGCAACTAGAGAGGGCTCTCTCTTTGTAATTTATCTTTGTTGTGGAGTGTTTTAGGCTAGTTATGATGAACAGGGTTTGGTTTTAAGTTTGTTGGATGGTGATCTCAGACAGAACTGGGATGTAAGTGTATAACTATTTTTTCCATTGGGCAATGGAGTCACTGAACATGTTATCGTTGAAAGAGTTTCTTGGTGAAAAGGTAGTACCACAGAGCAGGATAGGCAAGCTAGGAACAACTTTCAAATCTGGAAATGATGGAATGAAGTTAGGGAATGAAAGGCAATCAAGAATCTTTCATTATATTGGCAGAGGGAAAGTGTATGAATATTGTGTAGGAGCAATTAAGGATTCCTAAACAGTATTCAAAATGAGAGAACTAGTGCAAACATGAGCAGTTAAGAATTCATATTTATGAGTAGTCCTGAAGAAAACATAATTAATAGCAGATATTGAGCATAAGGTGCATTCATACAAATCCTATGCTATTCTTCTTCTCTGTTATCAAGATCATGAAACATAGATGAGATTTTCGAAAAATAGAGAACATAAAACACAGTTTAGTATAACTTATTGGTCCATAGCATGACACAGGAATTCTGTAGCAAGTCCCAGAACATCCAATCCACCTTCAGATCATTCAGACACAGTGAACTTCAACGGCCATTTGTATTAACACAGTCTGATATGTTACAGCACAGTTCAGAAAGAAGAAATCATCAACCCCCAATACATCTCTGGTCTGAAGGATGTATATCTTTTGCTAGGACCTCCAGATTGGTTCTGATGTAGTCTGCAGCTGACTGTGGCTGCTGTGTAGTAGGTCTAAAGTGACTGAGTGTCATCTTCCCTGCTTCCATATCATAGGCTTCCATTAGCCTTTGCTGATTTGTCGGAGCCATTCTCATTAACTGGTTGTAAAGCCGAAACCTTATTGGCTCGTTGCTAGCTTTAATCTCTGTGAATGCCTTATTTATATCCGAGCCCATTTGGGTCTGCTGTTTGGAGGATGAAACCTCCCCACCTGGTTTTTTCTCTTGCTCCTACTGAAAGGAGCTTGTTGATGTTTCCAAAATAGGAGGGATCTGCTGCTCAGAAGTCCCCTCACCCCTGATGTTTCCTATGGTCTCTTCTATGATTTCCTCCTCGGCATAGGGGTTTAGCCTCTGTCTTTTTTCTCCTTGCTAGTCCATGGATGTCCCTGTGGGTGTGCCATATATTCTATCCCTCTTTTTACCTCTTTCCTCATTGTGAGGAGTTTGCAGCACAGGGATTTCAGGTGCTTTTGTTTGTGTTAAAGGGCTTTGCTCTTGACCCTTTTCCAGATTTGAGGATGGCTGCTCCTCCATTGTGCTTTGCTGTTCAGAATGCTCAATTTCTTTGCCCTTTTGTGCTGATGATATAGCCTCCTTAGCTGGCTGCCTTGAAGTAGCAGTTGATGTGCTTGCTCCCACTGGTTGAGGCTGTGTGAAGGTGACCTGTGCAACATAATCCGGGTCAATCCTTTTCTCAATTTCTTTCATGTCTTTCTCTAATTTTTCTTCTTCAGTGAGCTCTTCATCATCTAAGGTGGCCTCTACCCATTCTGGTTGATTGGCATATTGTTCAATGTGGGGGATTGGCTGGTGCACATATCCTGAAAGCCTGTGTTTGATTCTTCTAAGGCTTATGAAGTGTTCAGGGTCATATGGTGCCTAGTAGAAGCTCTATTTCAACATGATTTCTTGTCCTAGCATGTTGTTTGCATCCTTCCATTCTTCTTCCCTTTTGTTGAAAACAAAGGGACCCGACTGGTGTCTAATTTTAAGCTGTGCTTTCTTGTTTTTCCCATGGAAATGAGTTAGGTCTGCATTGCTGAACTGCCTGAAATATTCCAAGGCAAAAAGTCTCATGGGGACATATCTTGGTAGCTTATAGGGAGACAAATCACAGCCATAAATTCTGATTACTGTGTGATTTTGATAGAAGTACCAATCACCAATGTTGTAGCCTTTAGAAAGATGCAAGATCCTTTGCATTTCAGCAGTAAGTCTAGTAGGAGGAGTCACCATTAATAGGCAAGTAGCTGGGTAAATGAATAGGTCAATAAACTCACAATATATGTATGGAGAATGGTGGACTTCATGGAAAACTGATGTCCAATAAACAATAGATCTCCTCTCTCCTTTTGGGTCTAATCTCCTGAGAGGAACCTTGAAACTATCTGGGTGATAGTAGAGTAGCAAGTGGTATATATAAGAAGTTTATTTAAACACTCTTTCTCTCTCCATCATCATGAATTGTCCATGTATCTTGTTTGCTATGAATGTGGCATAGTCATACATGATAGCAGGGGGCTGCCCTGGAGTGAATATGGTTAGGAGAAAAAATATAGTCTCATCCACAAATTCTCCTGTTTTGCATCCTAAAATGTATGAAATCATATCCACCATGAGCTTGCATGTTTCATTAAATGAGGCCCGATGATAGGGAGGAGGATGATCATATTGGCACTGTGGCTCCATAAACAGTTGACTAACTCTTGATATTTCTGCCTTAGAGAGCCTTGCACCCTGATCCAGCAAGAGTTTCATTGTGAGGGGAACTAGAGGCTGAGGAGGCTCAAAGTTCAGCATGTCATTTATTGCCTGAGGAGTGATATAGAATAGCACAGACCCATCTGGACTGAGAATTTCCCTTAGAGTGGGTTCATAGTGTGCATGGCATAGATGAATGAAATCAGGTACCACATTGACTTCTGGAAGGTAATAGAGGGGCATACTAGATTGCCAAATCCCTAGAATATCAGTGTTATTTCTGTGATTACGCTTGAATTGGCACACAAATTTGAGGTGAGAAGTTAGGCCAATCATATCATTGATCTGAAAGTCTCTGTCTGCTAATGGTAGCCACTCTAAGTCCATGTGTGGAGCATTTAAAGGAGCAATGTTCAAGGCTACTGGGGTCTCCATATCTTATATTGCTGGTATTGATTGCAATGTAGGTGTAAAATAGCAACAAGAAGTAGAGTTCAAGCTCAGAGGATATTGTGACAGGTATAAAAATTGGTTTTTATTTCAAATGGACCTTACTGTACAGAGTTTATGGCAAATCACAAAGTTGCAACACTCACACTGGGTATTTTACATAAATTGGTTGAAATTAGAGGTTTTGTCGACACAATATGAGAGGATGGAGTCTGAATTTTGCCCGAGGGGCACAAGTTTGCAGAGGGAAAGGGAAATTAAGGATTCACCTTTAGGAAAATAGGTTACAGCCAGTGGAAAACAGGACACTGGAGTAATTTGACTCAATAACTTAGCGATTTCTATAGTTTGTAGGCGGATATGGGTGAACAGAGTGTAGGAATAGCTTGTTTTGCGAAGGAAATGAGCTTAAAGTGCAGGTTTGTGAGGTTGTAACAGCTCAAATGGTAAATTTAGGGCAGTGAGTGATTGGTAGGAGCGCCGGTTGCGGAATCACAGGTTCATTTGGCAATTTATAAACAGAGAAGTATAAAACAGGGCATTCGGGCGTAAATCGGGTAAATACCTCTTTACAGGGCGCTGAGAGCACTTGACAGGTACAGTTCGAGCTATGGAGTGCTGCTGCGGAGCCGAATTGCAGGCTGATAAGCTGTATGAGCTGCGAAAGGTGATTTGTTTGCAAAAGCGCATTCACGTCGTTTCCACAGCAACAATTAGAAATGAACCAAAAATAGTTGTTTTCACGACTTTTAACCAATTTTGGACCTTTTGGCACTTTTCTAAGATGACATCATCATGACGTATTTTTGTCATGTAGCAGGTACGTATGATGATGTGGCAGATGATGTGAGTGCTGACGTGGCACATGACATGGTGGCAGGGTGATGACGTCAGCGGGTGACATGGCGCAGGTACAGTGCAGTGGCAGGCGACGTGGCGACATCGTCATGCAGTGACGTAGGCAAGCAGGGAGGGCGGTAAGCGGTTTGCGTCAGACCGCTTTTGGTACGAGAGTGGTATGTGTCAAGGGCAGCCCGATGCAATAGGAGGCCGACATCTGTCCCAGTGTACGACGGTGAAACTGTAGAACATCGGGTACTATCGTACCGCTACGAAGGGGCGTCCGATATGCATGCCAACCGTCGGATCTGAGAGAATCGATCCTACGGTGGATGGGAGGGCAAAGCGATCAGGGTTTAGTAGAACAACGCGCCCGATAAACGTCAATTTTTCACGGCTGCGGGTGGGTTTTAGACTTTAGGTTAAGGATTAATGTGTTTCGGCGCGGGGCTATGGTTATTCGTTTAACCAAGTATTTAAACGAAATCCATAATAAAATGTATGCGCGGGGTTAAGGTATAGTTCCATGTGCGGGGGGGGGTTTAATATGGTTATTTATTTAACCAGAAGTTAAATAAATCCCAAGGGTAACGAATGCGGAGGGGCTAACAATGGGTCCCAAATGGACCTAATGTTTCCCGACTTTTAGTATTTGGCTATAGTTGCCATGGGGAGGAATATTTAGTGTTTTTTTTTGGGGGGGGGGGGTTTATATAGTTTCTTGTAGAATAGGACTGGGGAAATGATTTCGGGAGCTAGATAATAGGGTTAGATGTTAATATGAGTTCTATGGAATGAAAAGGAAGGGATGCATGCTAAGTTTATAGAATGGAAACTTGAGCATAGAGAAATGAATGGATTGTGGAGAAATCAACTTTACACAAGAAATGTGGCTTCTTTTCACTAAGTCAACTCAGATGTCAACTTGGTTTTTTAATAACAATGAAGTGAAACTGGACATTTTGGGCAAATCCCAAGGTCCTTGAGGGGATGTTAGTGAATGATTTTTGAGGGAAATGAAAGGGGAAGTTAGTCATGCTTCCACTGTTGTACCATCAAATAACTGCCATGGTGTCAATGCCATAAGTGAGATAAGTCCTTCTTTGACAAGATAAAAAGTAATGATAACCCTGTTTCTGCAACCTCAAACTACCTACCCAGCCTAATACACCTAACATTTTTTCTTCCTTTGCATTGGGTGCACTTGAACTGGCAAACCCTGATTATCCTCTTTTTCTTTTGACTGTCCTCCTATCTAAATGTACCCTTATCTCTTCCAAGGGCCCAAATTAAGCAGTTGGGCTCCTTAAATTCTCTACCTAGCTACTCATCTGCCAAGCTTGAACTGTTTGGACAGATATGCATTCTCTATTCTACAACAGCAATTCAAACATGGCATGGTCCAGATTAAACTGTTGGGCCATCCATCAAATGTAATAAGCAGCAGTACCTCCACATGGTAATCTTTGCAATTTAAGATAGCAGTGGCACTTTAACTAGCCACTTTCCTGATCTTTGGTTTGGGGTTCATTTTCATTATTTTTTCTGACCAATTGATTTTCTTGCCTTTTGATTATTCTTTTAAGGCATACCCTCTTTTCATATTTTAATCTTCCTTGTTTGTTATACAAAATATGGAACCTCTGCAGTATGCAGGGATGAACATATTTGGCACTTCCACTGTCAATCATGAAAAATGAAACCTATTGCTATAGGAACCTAATAGTGGCTCCACTTGGGGATGGCTTTTCCTGGTGAAAAGCCAAGAACATCAGGTCAGATTGCCTTATTTTTCAATTCTTGTTGTATTGTGAAACTTCCTTTTCTTAGAAACCTTTGATCTAAATCTTTGTAACCCAAATGTAGTACTCTTTAAGCTGATCTGTGTGAAATTGCAGCTCTGTCTCTTGCTGGTTTCTCTGAGTGCTTACCAATCATCTTTCTACTTCCCAAGACTTCCCTCTAATTTGTTTGTGGTGCATTCAAAATATACACCAATCTTGGTCTAAGTCCTTGACTTTTCTTCAAAATTTGTTGCATTTGTTTCCTTACCTAACTGTTGTAAATGAAAAACGCTGAAAATACAAATATTTATGTACAATATGTATTTGTGTTATGTTCATCGAAGGGGATCAACATAATTTTTGAACATTCTCCCATTGACTGGGCCTTCTTCAGTATCTGTGCCATCCAAACTCTTGAGGAAATAGGTGTTGTTACCTTGTACAGCTTGAATCACAAATGGTCCTTTCCAAAGGAAATCAAATTTCCCATGTTTCCCTTTATCTTCCCTCCTGGAGTGCCATTTCAGCACTTTGTTTCCTATGAAAAAATCTTCAGCTTTTGTTCTTTTATCAAAGATCTTCTTGAGTTTATCTTGTAGTATCTGAGTTCTGTGATATACTTCTTCTCTTGTCTGCTACAAGTGTATAGTTTGATTTATCCTTCTCTGAATGTCAATAGGCTCTTCTTGTATATCTTGCAGCAACTTGATCACAGGGATTCCTAAAGAAGAGGGGAATCTTGCCTCCATTCCATAAATCAACTCATATGGGCTTGTCCCAATGGATCTTTTGGTGGTCAACCTATCTGCCCACAGTGCATTCACAAGTTTTTTATGCCAATTCTTTTTATTCTCTTCCAAGACCTTCTTGATAATGTTGATGAGGCTTTTGTTGGAGGATTCAGCTAGACCATTACCTTGAGGGTAATAGGTTGTGGAATGACCTAGGGTAATATGGTATTTGTGACAAAAAATGATCATTCTTTTGGACTTAAAGGCAGCTGCATTGTCTATAATGATCTTTTCTGGACAGCCAAATCTGGATAGAATATTGGTCTCTAGGAATTGTATGATGACTGAGTCATTAGCTTGCCTACAAGGGATGGCCTCTATCCACTTGGTAAAGTAATCTGTGGTTGTTAAAATCCATCTATGTTGGCCAAAAGATGAAGGGTGAATTTCCCCAATGAAGTCTAAACCCCATTGTTGAAATGGTCTTTCAATTGTAATAGGCTTGAGGGGCAGGGGTAGCAGCTTTTTCTTGCCTTCAAAGATTTGGCATTTATGGCAAGACATTACAAATTTTTTCACATCAGCAAATAGGGAGGGCCAATAAAATCCAACCCTTAGGATTTTATCAGCAGTTGATTTCCAATATAAGTGTCCTCCACAATCTCCTGCATGAAATTCCTTGAGGACTTTGTCAGTTTCATCCAAAGTTAGGCAATTAAGAAAAATACCTTCATGATTTTTCCAAAACAACACATTATCTAAGATGCAAAACCTTGAAGCTTTCATTTTCAGGAATCTCTTTTTGGTTCTGGATAACCCTGGAGGAGCTTGCAGGTTTAACAATACAAAACATATGTCAGTGTACCAAGGTGATTGTAAGAAGGCTTGATTGATCTGTGCAGTCGCCATCTCTTGCTTGTTATCCAGTTCATTGATGTCTAGGGCTTGAAAGTTGGCTTCAGTCATTAGTTTAGCTAGCCCTTGTCCTTTTATGAGTTTTGTTGGCTTTATCTCAATGTCATATTCTAAAATGTTGGCTATCCATTTACCTCTTTTGCCTTCAATTCCCTCTTGAGTAAGAATGTATTTAACCACTACATTAGGAACATAGGCAATTATATGAGAGTACAAAATGTAGACTCTGAAATCTTTGATGGCTTTTACTAGGGAATATGCTTGCTTCTCCATGATTTGGTATTTGAGTGGGGCATATCTAAGTGTTTTGCTGAAAAAAGCAATGGGTTTCTCATGTCCTGAATCATCTTTTTGTAATAGGACAGCAGCAATAGTATGCTCAGATGCAAAGGAAAAGATCATAAAATCTTTATCAAACCTAGGACTTGTAAGGACAAGAATTTTTTTCAAAGCTATCTTGATCTCCTCAAAGGCTTGCTTGGCTTCTATTGTCCATTTGACTTTGGAATCTTTCTTGAACATATTATTCAGTAATCTTATCAGCTCGGCCAAGTTGGGAATGAATCTTCTCAGGAAATTGATCTTGCCTAAAAAAGCTTGTAATTCTTTGATGTGTCTTGGATGAGGGACTTGGAGGATAGCTTGAATTCTGTCTGGGTCTATTCTTATTCCATATCTTGAAATTATGTGACCTAGGAGTTTTCCCTCCTCTAGGCCAAACAATGATTTCTTTGGGTTTAAGGATATTCCTTATTTTCTACAAATTAGGAACACTTGTCTTAGATGTTTTAAATGTTCTTGATCTGATTTTGAGAAAGCAGTAAGGTCATCAAGGTACATGACTAAAAAATCATGGATTTCCTTAGCAAAGGCTATGTCCATTGCCCTCTGAAATGTGGCTCCTACATTCTTGAGTCCAAAAGGCATTTTGACATATTTAAAAGTTCCCTAGGGTGTTGTAAAGGTAGTTTTGTCTTGGTCATCTGGGTGAACTAAGATCTGATTAAATCCTGAGAAATCATATAACAAGGAAATCCTTGAAGCCCCCACTACCCTTTGTAGGATATGATCCATTTTTGGTAAGGGGTAGTGGTCTTTGAGAGAGACTTTGTTCAAATTTCTCAAGTCAACACAAAGTCTTATCTCTCCAGTTTTCTTTCTAGTGGGTACTAGATTTGAAATCCATTCAGAAAATCTCATAGGTGCAATGATTCTGGCTTCAAACATTCGTTTAACTTCTTTTTCTATCAAGGGAAGGAGGACTGGGTTAATCCTCCTCAGCTTTTGTTTAAAAGGTTTCTGATTTTCTTTCAAGGGTATAGTATGTTGGATGACTGAAGTATCATAGGACTTGAGATCCTCATAGCTCCAAGCAAACACATCTTGGAACTCTTTAAAAAACTCAATGTATTTCAGTTTTTTGTCAGGAGGTAATGTTTTAGAAATTTTTATCATTTTAGGATTTTCTATGGTCCCAATGTTATATTCCTCAATTTCTGCATTTAAGGGTTGCATTTTTGGCTTTCTAGGAATGTCATTTGAATCAAAAATATCTTCTAAGGGAGTTAAACCTGTGGGCAGGATATTATCCTTTAGTTCGATTACTTCAGATTCTTGCTCAATCATTTCACCAAAATCTATTTGTTTTAGCTTTTGTAAGTTTGCATAGTCAAAGATTGTTGGATGCAAAATCAGATTCGTTGTTTTCACTGATGTACCTGGCTCAACTTTGTCAACTTGTTGTTGATCATCAATAGTGCTTGTGTCTATATTTATATTTGAGAATTCTTCTTTCATTGTCAAGAAATTATTTATTTGGGTGTCATTCTCAAATACTTGCCAATTTTATACATTATCTGGGACAGCAGGCCTATGTTTGATCTAAGTAGTGAAGTGGTGATTGGGCTCAAAAGGAAGTTTACAAGTGCTAGAAAAAGTTGCCAAACTATGGGCGTGTAGGTTATGACTTCTTGGAATTTTAGTGAGCTGAAATTCTAAGAAGCTGTTAAGTAATTCAGTTGCTGCTCCCCTATAAGACCTTAGCCTGAGATCATTTGTAACAAAATTTCCCTTCATCTGTTGTATAATCAAATTTGAGTCCCCTAGAATTGAAATCTTGGTTGCCCCTAGACTTCTAATTTGTTTGAGACCCAATAGGAGGGCTTCATATTCAGCCATGTTGTTTGTACATCTAAAATTTATCCTATATGCATGACCTTGAGCATGGTCATTCTGCATGTTGTGTATCCAAACGCCTGCCCCTGCTCCTAATTTGTTCACTAACCCATCAAATTCTAAGTACCATAAGATTTCTTGGTCATGAATAGCCTTCACAGTTTTGGAAGTTTGTTTAGTGGGCTGGTTTGGCTTTTGTAACTCATGTGATATGTCATTTTGCTTTGTTGAATCAATCACATCAAAACCCTTTTTATCTAAAGCACTTGATTGTTCATTCATGCTTTCTGTTTGTGTTGTTTTCAGGAGTTTGACATCAGTTTTGGGACACATGTCAGCAATGTATAAGATAAATGAATCCATGTCAGAGTGAATGGAATAGATGGGGAAGTTTTGGGGTTTTTCTTGACTGCTAACCACATATTTCATCAATGTTTCTTGGTATAATCTCTTTGGCTAGCCAAAGACTGAAATTGTGGCATAGGACATGTCTAGCTACAAAGATTCTTGGAGTTTGGCACCCCAAGATCTGGACAAAAGCATACCATACTTAGGTGGAATGTCAACTACCACCACATCCATCAAGATTGTCTTAGCTGGATATTGGACTAAAGAAACACAAAGATCTTTTATTAGGCCTAGGCGCCTGACCTGACTGGAATCAAATGAAAACAAGTCCTTATAGGGTCTGGTGATGTCTAGATCTAGCTTTTCCATCACAGACTTAGGCATCAGATTATGGGAAGCTCCTGAGTCAAACATTGCATTATGTAACACTTTGTCGTGAATGTTTAAGCTCACATAAAATGGGGGAACTCCTCCATCTACTGATTTTCCATTGACTTCTGGACCAAAAATTAGTTCTGGTTGATCATCCAAAACATTGAATGCATCCCTATTCTCTAGTGTTTGCAGTGACCTATTGATTTGTTGTCTGTAAACTTCATCTTTGGCCAATTCAGAGAGAGGAATGGCTATTTTCAGCTTGCCAATTTCTGTTTCTAAGTTAAAAGGTTTTTCTATCTGATTTTTCAAATTCTGGGCAGCAAACTTCTCTTTTTCCGGTGAACTTTCTTTAACTTTCTCTCGGTTATGGGTACTGTTATCAGGTACATCTGATTTGTCATTATTTTCTGGAGGGTTATTCAAATCTTCTGTTGAAGAATGGGGTGTGAATGAATTGTTTCTTGAAGGCTGTAAGTCTGATATATCCTCCACATTGACTTCCTTTTGTTGGGTTTTATCAGAGGATTCTGTTGAGACAACTTTATCCTTTGTTTTCTTCAGCTGTTTAGTATCTTTCAGATTGGTAGGCTAAGGCACATCTATGGTTCTGCTTCTCAATTTGTACTGTTTATGAACCTCATAGACTGTCATATCATAGCCTTCTCTAAAATCAAATGACTCTCCAGATTTAGTTTGTGATTGAATTCATGGGCCTCTTGGTCATCTTCGGTTAGGAAAATTTGTTGTTCACTATCTAGGCCCATTAAGTTAATATGTGGATCTTCTGTTGGTTCACTTGAGGTTGAGGCCTTTGCATAATTCTCTTGAAACGAAGGTCTGATATTCTGATCAGGTCCAGTCCTTCTAGTAGTAGGGTTTTGGCCCTTTCTGAAATTTGGAGTTCTAGTTGAGTTACTTGGTTTCCCTTCCCAGGATGATTTTATTTCAATGGTCTCTACCCTATCTCCTAATCTGTCCATTCCTTTGATGATTGCATCAAGTTTTTGCTCAAATGCTGAAGGTTCTTCCTTGAATGTTGTTCTTCTCTCAGTTCTAGCTCGGTTTTGTTTGGCAATTAGGTTTGCCTCTACACTAACAGCTACATTCTGCATGTCTGCTAGGCTGGGAGGGGCTCTTTCCTCAGCTGGTATGCCATGTCTGAATCAAATCCATCAGGGAATTTGATCAAGGCTAAGTCAGGTGGGGGTCTAAGGTTTTGTGGAATGGTATTGTATGTATTGTTAAATCTAGCGCAATAATCTTGGACAGTCTCTTATGGACCCCTTTTAAATTGTCATACTCAGTTAATATATGTAAAGGGTCTTTCTTCTTTTCCCATCTGTTTAAGAAGACTTGATAGAGGGCCTTGGGATCAGCTATAGAGTTTGCAGTAAGGGACCTAAACCAGGTCCTTACATCACCAGTTAGACTTTGAACAAAGATCTTCATCCTTACACCATGATCATCAATTTCATAGTTTTCAAAATAGTCCTGCATCTTCTTGGTGTGCATTTGGGCTGTATAGGAACCAACACCATCAAAATAAGTGATCTTACTTTGATAATCCTGAGGCATCGCCCCTAGATTTTCATATAGTTGTAAAGGAGCATACCGATTTGCCATAATTACAAGGATAAATGGGACAACAGGAAAAAATGGGACAGCCGGAACAGCAGGGATGATGGTAGATATATGTGTAGTAGATGGGGGAGTAGAGAATGGGCTTTGAGAGGTGGATGAAGAACTAGGAGAAGTAGGAGTAATACGAGGACGAAATGAATCTTTAGCAAGGGTTGGAATATAGCTTTGCTAAACTGTTTCAATACTTGAATTAGCAAGGTCTTCTTGTTGCTCTTGTTTCCTAAGGATCTTAGGAATTAAATCAGGATTCTCAAAAACAACTGGAGGATCTGGGTCAGGATTTGACCTTGTGTAACGAGTTTTCTTCTTTGGTGCCAGCTTCTATATTTGTTTTTGGTGTTTTTCTGAGAATGTTTTCAATCACAGCTTTAGACAATACTTCATAGGAGATTCTTTTGAAACATAGGAAGCTTGAAATCTCCTTTGACTATGTTTGAAACAAGGAAACTGATTTTTTCCCCAATGGAGTCGCCAATGATGTTATCACTTAGGTTGTTCCCTACTTCCTTTAGGGAATACGGCCGAGGTAACCACTAACCAATCTTTTAGCTGCAGGTCCTAGCCTACCTGCAACTAGAGAGGGCTCTCTCTTTGTAATTTAGCTTTGTTGTGGAGTGCTTTATGCTAGTTATGATGAATAGGGTTTAGTTTTAAGTTTGTTGGATGGTGATCTCAGACAGAACTGGGATGTAAGTGTATAACTGTTTTTTCCATTGGGCAATGGAGTCACTGAACATGTTATCGTTGAAAGAGTTTCTTGGTGAAAAGGTAGTACCACAGAGCAGGATATGCAAGCTAGGAACAACTTTCAAATCTGGAAATGATGGAATGAAGTTAGGGAATGAAAGGCAATCAAGAATCTTTCATTATATTGGCAGAGGGAAAGTGTATGAATATTGTGTAGGAGCAATTAAGGATTCCTAAACAGTATTCAAAATGAGAGAACTAGTGCAAACATGAACGGTTAAGAATTCATATTTATGACTAGTCCTGAAGAAAACATAATTAATAGCAAATATTGAGCATAAGGTGCATTCAAACAAATCCTATGCTATTCTTCTTCTCTGTTATCAAGATCATGAAACATAGATGAGATTTACGAAAAATAGAGAACATAAAACACAGTTTAGTATAACTTATTGTTCCATAGCATGACACTGGAATTCTGTAGCAAGTCCCAAAACATCCAATCCACCTTCAGATCATTCAAACACAGTGAACTTCAACGGCCATTTGTATTAACACAATCTGATATGTTACAACGCAGTTCAGAAAGAAGAAATCATCAACCCCCAATACATCTCTTTTACAAGTATATATAGGAGTTTTTACAAAATATCCCATAGGGAAATATCTGGACATCAATGTATCCATCTACTCTGACATAATTAATGATTATTTGTGGAAAAATTGTGCAGCCATAACTGAGGAATTAAAAGCTCTTTACTCGTTGTGGCAGGTGTCCTAAGTGTTGATGACCTTTTGACTCTGGTTGTCGGTGGGTGACCGCTTCTTAAATATGTTGTGTTGTTGTGTTGTCCTATGGTGTTGTCCTGTGACACCTGTTCTGCGCTTTTGAATATTAGCGCGAATTTCACCCACTGTTAATTTGAATTTTCTGGTAGCTGAGCCATATAATGCAACTTGCTCATGCAGACAATAAATGAGAAGAGAATCAAACTACTTTAAAATCTGAAGCAGACTTTGCCACCAATCCTCAGTTGGCAATTGATGTTTTCTCAACTTGTATAATGTTTCATCAGCTTCAGTGTAGGTATAATAATTCGGCCAAACTGGAAAAAAGTGTGCTACCTCATGCTCTATGTAAAACAAATCCTCCAGCTTGTCATATAAACTCTGCCCTGTGGGAGGGACTGCTTCTTCTGTACTGTTGGATGATGCCGTGATTTGATTTTGTATGAATGTACTCAACCTGTTTACATACTGCTCCTGTTTTAGTAGCCTTCTAGCACTAGTAACCGGGCTGGGTAAACATTTGGCTTGCAAATTTGCAAGCCTCTGTCTAAAAGCATTTACCTCTAACTGCATTTCCTGGCATTTCCTTTCTATAGTTTGGACAAAATTCCTCATGGTCATCACTTTCTTGACTCTTACTATAGTCTCTGTCATGTTCTGGATGTTCAGTGCTGCCAGCTGGTCGCCAGTACTAGTATTCAAAAAGTGAATCAATCGAGTGGCTTGCTCAGGCTTATCTGCTAGTAATGTTCTGGCTTTATGAGTTTCATGCTGAGCTACAACCAACAATTCTACTTGGTTAAAAATGGTTTGTATTCCTGTCCATTGTTCAGCAAGACATTGGCCAATTTTATTCCACAAAATTGTTTTTATCTCAGTCAGGGTTCTATGGAGAGTGAGGTCTTTCTCCAAGGCCTTTATCTTATTTTCCAGGGCCTTTACTTCCCTGGTTTTCTCAGCAACTGTCATTTTTGACTTATCATAACTAGCCTCAATCTCGGCTAGCTTTTCTTTTGTGTCCTTCATCTCTGCCATTTGCAATTCTAGAGCTTTAATCTCTTTCATCATGGCCTCCATGCTCAAGCTGGCCTCTTGCACTGCTGCTGATGTTGGATCTCCTGAAGTTGATGCACCTGCTGCTGAAGTTGAACCTGGGGGAGGTGTTGCGGTAGTAACTGTTGTTGAAGGAGCTGTAATTATTGGAGCTGTTACTATTGGAGCAGTTTGGGATGCTTGAGGGGCCAACTCTAGCTGTTTCCCTCGCTGAGCTTCCTCCAATTCTTTCTCTGTTTCTAATATTCTTTGATTCATCCTCACAAGTAGACTTACCACATCCTCTACTTCCTATTATTGTGCCACTTCTGCAGTCTGAGGATGTATGGTGACTGGCAGCTTCATTTGTTTTCTCAATGCTGCTATGTCTTCCTCCTTTTTTCTAATCAAGGCCTGGGTGCCTTTGGGATCTTCGGGATCATGTCCCAACTCTATGATGATCTCCTCCAAGGATTTTATCCTATTATCCTTGGCCAAGGATGAGGCTTTTTCCAACTCTAACTGAGCAGAAGTCTTATATAAGGAGTTCTGCAATCAGTGGGCCAGTAGAGCCTTATTTGCCAATGTAGAATAAACCATCTCTCCCGTCTGCTTATCTTGTTGAGATTGCAACAAGATGATGGAGCTTAGTGAAAAGAGTCGCCTTCACTAAGTGGGCCCGTAGGCTATTTTTGGAGCAAGTCTATTTTTAGACATATGGATCATGTCTATGGATTGCAGGTTGTTGTTTATGGATGACTGATCAAGTTGGGAAAAATAGATGGACTTCTATTTTTTATGAAAGTGTGAGTGATCACAGTGTGAGTGATCACAGTGTGAGTGATCAAGTCTATTTTTAGACTGGCTGTCAAAAAATAGAAAAGTTAAATATTATTATCTCACAATAATATTTGGACTATAAACTTAATCTTATTCTCTTGGAGCACTTCAGTTTGAGCTACAGAGGTGGCACATGCAGCTGTCAGAAGGAAATAAGCTTTTCTTATGAGTCAATTGAGTTGTTGCATGCATGACTTCAGTTAGAACTCAATCAGTTGAGTTTGGTGGAGTTGATTGTGGAGTTGATGGAGTTGTGTTTAGTTTAGCTTTGTTAAACTGGTTGTATTTAGTCTAACTGGAAAATAGACTAGAGATGAGTTGGGTGAATTAGTTATTAATTAATTCACAAGTTATTAACTCATAATACAACTAATCAATACATCAGTTAACTCAGTTGCATGTCAGTGCATGTTCAGTTCAGCAGGGACAGGTGTTAGAGAATCAGATTGCTATCAATTGTGACTATAGTTGTGCACCAGATCTTGCACAATCAAGGGATTGAGTTTGCCCACGTATTTTCCCACATTGTAGCTTGTGCTCACGTCCAACATAGTGTGAGTGACTATTTTGCAAGAGAAAACGAGTTTGGTGAGCCATTCTCATCAGTTCTTGAGCAGGTATTGAGCAGTGGAGGCAGGCAAGCAGTGGAAGAGATTTGGAGATCAGATCTGAGCTGTATTGTGTGTAACAGAGGTGGAGATACTTGTGAGAAGTATTATGCTGTGTAATGTTACATGACTCAATCATTAATATACAGATAGTTGGGGTTTTTAGCGAGATGCTTTCCCCGGGATACACACTGTGTTAATGTGTGAATGCTCTGGATGTTTTATTGTTATTGATGCTGCTATATTGATGATCAACGTAGATGAGCTTATGTATTGTGTATGTTTTCCGCAATAGTACATGATCAGGATAATCTCCATTGAATATGTGCTAAATTATTCAAAATCTCTACAAAATACAAAGCTCAGTTGGTAGCAAAAGGTTATTCCTAAGTGTCGGGAATTGATTTTGGTGATATTTTTTCTCTTTTTTCCAAGGTAGCTTCTATTAGATTACTTTTATCTGTTGTTGTTGCTTTTGATTTTGAGGTAGAACAGATGGATGTGAAGACAACATTTCTTCACAGGGATATGGAAGAGGATATCTACATAAAGAAACCTAAAGGCTTTGCGGTGAAGGGTAAGAAAGAACTAGTATGCAAGTTAAAAAAGTCTATGTATGGGTTAAAACAGTCACCAAGGATGTTGTATCATAAATTTGATATGTTTATACGGGGACTTGGCTTCACCAAAAGCAAAGAAAATCGTTGTGTGTATTTTAAATTAATTGGTGGCAGTGTTATTTATCTAGTCTTGTATGTGGATGATATGTTTCTGGTTGGAAATGACAAAGAAATTATCTAGAATTTGAAGACCTAATTGTCCTCCAAATTCAACATGAAAGATCTTGGTGCTGCAAAATATATTTTGGGCATGGAAATTAAAAGAGATCAGGTATAGAGGAAGCTCTGGTTAAACTAGAGGAAATATGTTGAGACAATACTGTAGAGGTTTAATATGCAGGATAGTAAACCGATGAAGGTTCCTATTCCTGTAGGTGTAAAGTTATCTACTGAGCAGTATCCCAAGACACAAGAAGAGGAAGAGGACATGTCCTGTGTTCCATATGCAAGTGCAATCGGTAGCCTGATGTATGTGATGGGTTGTACTAGACCAGACATTGCACATGCAGTGGGAGTATTGAGAAAGTTTATGTCAAAACCAAGGAAAGAGCATTGGACAGCAATGAAGTGGGTTTTCAGGTATTTGTGTGGCACTAGTGATTATGGTTTGTGTTACCAAGGAAGACTAGGATTAGACAGAGTTGGAAATCCATGGATTTTTTTATGCAAACTAGGATGGAGATCTAGATAAGAGAAGATCTACAAATGGGTATGTGTTTAACCTATTTGGAGGTGAAGTCAGTTAGATGAGTAAGAAACAATGTTTAGTGGCACTATCAACTACAGAGGCAAAATACATGGCAGCCACTCATGCAAGCAAGGAAGCAGTTTGGTTGCAAATTTTGTGTTCAAGTATGGGGTTAGTAGATGGAGATATAAGGATAGACTGTGACAGCCACAATGAAATTTTCTTGGCAAAGAACCCTTCTTACCATTCAAAGAAAAATCACATTGATGTTCAGTATCACTCTGTGAGGGATATGATAGAAGACAAAAAGGTGTTTTTGGGAAAGGTGGACACTTTGAAGAATACTGTAAATGCATTGACAAAATCTGTGAGCTCTGAGAAGTTCTCTTGTTGTCGAGAAAAAATGGGCATTGTGAGGCTGGATAATAAACTAAGCTCTCTTGTGGCCCCCTGTGGGAAGAAAACAACAAGTGGGAGAATGTTGGGTTGTGTTATACTCTTTCCACGACTAGCCCCAGTGGTGGGAAAAAAAAAATTGGACCCTATATTAGGTGGGTGAACCTATCTATGGTTTTGTGCATGGTTTTCTCACGTGGTTTTGGATGCGATGGTTTTCGATCCATGGTATTTTGTAAATCCGGTCAAGGAAACTACGGTTATGTTCTAATAAAGGGTTAATGGATTGGGGTTTATGGATGCTTTAGCATGTATAAATATGTATTGTAACATTGAAAGGAATATAATGAAAAAATAAATCTGGTAGTCTCGGTTTTGGGATCCAGGGGAAAACCTCTTTGTATATTTGTTTTATGTGTTATTCTCTTGCCATTGTTTATTTTCTATTTTTTTTTAGAATTTGTATGTAGGTAATTTTCTTACAGGGTTAAAACCTACAATGTCTATGCTTGATTACCTTTGGGATGATATGCAACATCATGTGTACTTCCTACCACAGCAGTCTCACGACCAATATGTTGTGGAATCAAAAGACTTCATCCATAGTGAAGTTGATGGGTTTAGATACCCTTGTCTTGGCCTAAACCCCACCGGATCTAGGTATGGTCAATTATCCTCCCATTCATTGGATAGTTTGACCTACCGGCCCCTCTAGCGAGCCATATTCACATCGCAGATCATAGACATTTGATACCATATCTTCAAATATTATACTCTATGTCATACCACATTTACCACATAGTCCCCATGTTTGACTTAGTGGGTGAGGATGATTCTAGACCTCCTCTATTAGTTCATTCTCATTTTTCTCTTACCTTAAATCTTCACGAGGAACCATCATTCCAAGAAGGATTAAGGCCATATTTAGTCAAATAAGGCCACCTTCCTAAAATTCATAGACTCCAATTCTGATGGTCAGTTTGTCTACCATGATCTCCACAAGATTTAGGGCCTTCTCCTCCTCTCAAATTGGAGGGAAAATGCCCTTTTATAGGAAAACCCATAGTTTGTTTGTCGTACATTGTGACTAGACCGTAGCTCAGTTTGATGAACCATCAGCACCATTGGAAATCCCTCACCGAGTACTATAATGGGTCTTTCTTAGTTTTTGATGATTTGACACTTCACCCAGAAGCCATTTTTCCAAGAAGGGTCGCTTCGTCGCCCTTTAAAATCAAATTTCTTCATATACGACACTTGTACTTTGGGGACCACCTTCCCTTGGCACTTTTCGTCTCACGTGTCATTTTGTATCATGAGCAACCGTCATTTTCTCATGTTTTCATGGTCCCCGTCTGGCCTATTCTGTGTGGTAGCATCAGCGAGTCACCCTTGTTTAGAGCATCTGCGATGAGTCACATTTTCATCCATGGAGTCCGTTTCACATCCCATGTTATCATGTCATAGCATTCCATCCATATTTTCATACCATTCATCCCATGTTACCCAATTTGGCCTTCAGTCATACTATCCCCCATGTCCTCTGGAATCGAGTCAATCGCTATCAGATCAACCATGCACTTTATGCTCTAACAAGGGAAGTGATTTGTTTGTCCCTCGGTCCCCTTTCTCCCTGGTGTCAGTCCATCAATCACATTACTACTTTCCCTCATGCCTTAGTTGAGGATCCATATTGCCTCACCTATGACGGGCCCTATTTTGTCGACATCAGCACATTTATTCCATAAGAATGATCTAGATGGTGGTGTATCTTGGTTCCAGCATCCACTCTTGTTCGGTGCCTCGAACCAAGCAAATGGAATCATCATTTCCCTTTGAAATTGTTGTTTCATGATCCTGATTCATACACTTGATGGTCCAGTGTTGTAGCATACTGTACCAGTGATTCCTGGGTGTGTGTGAGATGTTTCAGACCTCATGAAGGGGTGTCCCTTCAAGTAGCCCCCCACATGCCCTAATGACTTCATATTATGCTACAGCCTCAGATGCAGTTCCATGGATTTGGTGGGTTCAGTTCCTTCCACTTGCAACATCTATAGCGTACATGTCTCCTTCAGATGATTCATTCAGCTTTGTAGAACCCTTTCCTATTCAGCAAGAATTCTTTGGTTGTTCTACCCTCCCTCCCAGCCATTTTGTGAGGGAAGGGCCATTATATCTGATGTACTTAGATGTTATTGTATTTAGTCTTGGCTCATGTTTTTTCCAGGTGCATTATTTATATGGGACACATTTTATTATTTTTCGACTCATTTATGCTAGCATGTCATGTACCATTCAACATGTATTTTTTTGCTCAGTTTCATATTTCTGGGTGCATCATTATTTTTGTACTAAGTTATCTCGTCAGGTATAGGTATGCCTCCCTCGCCCCACTGAGATTCGGTACCACAACATAAAAGGATACTTACATTGGTCTCACCCCCTCCGTCACTATCCTCTTTTCGCTTCAAATCCATTGGTCTCTCTCTCTCTCTCTCTCTCTCTCTCTCTCTCTCTCTCCACTTTGTTGTCTAGTGATTGTGTCCTTACAACTTACTTTGGTCATATGTTTTTCTCCTAATACTCGTACATTTGGGAGCAATCTACTATCACAAAAAATTTATCATCTAGCCATAATGTACTAGATGGACCGAAGTACACCATGTAGGGCCAATTTTACCATAGTAAAATTGCTTTCACTGTGAGAAATTAGTTAATAAACCTCATTTATTAAGTAATTTATAATTAAACCCATGAATAATAATTAAATAAATCACTATATATTTAATTATCTTCTAGGAATAATTAATTAAACCATTTTTTAATTAGTATTCCTTGTCACATTTGACCCAATTATGAGAAATAAATAGGAATTATTAATTAATCACTAATTAGTTATTATTCCTTGTCAAGTTTGACCAAATCCCTTAGGACTAATTAAATAAATCATTATTTGTTTATTATTCCTTAACCATATTTCTTGAGATGATAAATAAATCATTTATTTATTTATTATTTCTAAATAAAAGTTTAAATACTTTTTCCCTCCAAACCAAATATAATAAAATATTCCAAATGGTTAATTCTAGAATGGGGTTAATAATATTTTATTATTGCTCATTATTCAAGGATAACCTAATATTTTGTTATAAATAGAAGGGTTTTCCATTCATTCTTCACTTTTGATTATTTTCATTGTTGCACTCACTGTTGTAGCTCTAATATATCATTTTCGCACACCATCTTCTTTTTCATTTGAGTTCCCATTGAGTTCAAACATTTTGTTTGTTGGGTTTTACACATTATAGAGGAGAGAGACTCTACAAAAGCTAAATACATTGAGGATAGCCAAGAACCCATCCCATAGAGGGGGACTGATAACATTATTTGTTCCCTTCACAGGTGTTATTTAATAAAATATATTATTTACATATCTGGTTTCCATTAGATTATTGGAGTTACTTACGCTTATATTACTATTCCATTTTGTTGTTTAACCAGTTTTGTTGCATAGATCAGGGCTTTGGAAGGTTTTGTTTCTATCATTTGTTGCAGATCTACACTATTTAACAACGATTTTTATTGTTAGGGTTGTTTTTCATCTACAGCCTAAAGTAGTTTATTTTCATACACATTCAAGAAGAATTCTATGTAACAAATTGGCAACTCCACTGGGGATTTTCTAATTGTCGCTAACAAATTTGTGACTCCAATGTGTTTTCAATTCTAATTCAAAAACTTGGGTGACCTTCAATTTTTTTTCTCGAGTTTTTCTTTTTCAGTCTCTTAATTTTATTTACTATAATTCTAACCCTAGATCAGTGAAATTTCTAACTTTTGTAAGTTTTCTGGTCATTTTCGCAGGTCACAGGAACCTAGCGCGGCAGAGACGGCAAATTTTTCTGAGACTTGCCACTCGAGAACTAAGGAGAAGCAATCACACTTTTCTTCCCCAAAAGTGTGATCTGGAGGTCCAGAGCGCACGTTTTGGCCCAAAAAGTGTAACATCCCCCTAAATAGGTTAGTACCTGCGATTTTAGGTTTTCTAGGGTCTTTTCTGATCTGTTTCTGGGTTTTTCCGAGAGCTTTCTACTGGGTTGGTTAACCACTTTATTAGCCCGTTTAGGCCTTGATATACTCTATTTCTCTCGTCGAAGTGGAATTTAGCCCCGTAGGGCCTCTAGTATGCTTCTAGCTTTATAGAAGGAGTTTAGCTGAATAAGAAGTCTGAGTTTTTGCAGAGCTTTTAGCCATATTTTCTAGATCTTTACCTTCCTTTTTTAGATCTTTAGAGATAGGTTGTTTCCATCCAAATTTTCCTCTTGAGCCTTGTTCGGTAATTTACCTTAGGGTACCACTGTTTGCCCTAGGTTTCACACCCATCTCCCTATCTTTTTGCAGTGATTTTCCTCCCTCGTTTTTTTTGTTGTTGCACCACTTTCCAATAGCATAGTGTCATTTGATCCTAGTCACACCGACACTTAGATCTCTTGGCATTTTCCGTGTGTTTTCAGCTGATTTCACCACAAACCAAAACAGTGTTTGCAAAACTAGTTTGGGTGGGGTTTAGATAGTTGATTTTCTATTTTTCATTTCAGTTTATTTCAGCAATCTTTTTCTTTTTTCAAACATGATCTGGGGTTAATTAGTAAACACACTTGTGCACACAAGCACACCTTAAGAGAAGGGTGTTTGGTTTATATCACCAATCCAAGACTTAACTTAATTCATTTATCTCCCCACACAAAGAAAATGAAATTTTTTATCTCCCTTCACCATTTCCGTGTCACTTGTGTCTTACAACCATTGCGCCACCAAGGCGTTTGTCGTAGAGACTCTTAGGCCTTCATCCCCAGTTTCCACTTGGGCATATGAGTCTTTTCCAGCTGATTGAGATATAGTAAGCACTCTTCTTCAGCAGTGGTGCTGGGCAAGAGTTCAACAATGAGTTTCAGTGAAGGAATCTCGCACTCGATAGGTAGTACTTCCAGGCCATAAGCGAGTTGGGATGGTGTAAAGCATGTAGCAGTTTTAACTGAATTTTGGTATGCCCATAATGTAGGATATAGTATACGGTGCCAATGGGTTTTTTGGTTGCCTACTACCTAGTGGATCATGGTTTTTAGGACATCGTTAATGGCTTCCACTTGGCCATTAGCCTGGGGCTAGTAGGAGGAATATTGTTCCTGCCTAAAACCGAGCAACAATGTTAAGTCAGACATCATGTGATTCTGAAAGTGAGAACCATGGTCTGTAATGATCGTGCGGGGCACACCAAAAAGACAAATCACCTGATAGAATAGAAATAACGTTGTGGTTTCTCAATCAGCCCAGAAACTAGGAATGGCTTCGGCCCATTTTGTAGAGTATTCCACGACGACAATAATGTATTTGTGTCCATCATAGGAAGTGGGGTTACATGTGATGAAGTCAATGCCCCATTTGGAAAAGGGGCTGACAGAGATAACTAGGTGTAGGGGGTCCAGGGGTGCATGCATTTTCTTTGTAAATATTTGACAAGGGTGACACTGCTGGATTACCTTGATATAATCTTTAAACAACGTTTGCCAATAGTATCTTGTGGGTAGAATTTTCTAGGCAGTATCCATGCCAGAAAGATGACCACCACATGCCCTTGCATGGCAGTCATTTAAAATGTGTTTTTCCTCTTCATGATCGAGGCAACTTCGAAGAACTATATTAGCACCATGACAATATAAAGTGTCGTTCAACACTAAATAGTGTTGAGCTTGGTGGAAAATGCGACGATGGTCACTTGACGATAGTTCAGGGCGGAATCGTTGCGCTTGGAGGTAAACAAGAATGTCACCATACCAAGGGTAAGTTTAGTCAATCAGATAGACAGATTCATTCGAAAGAGGATCATGGGCTATCTCATTTGAATCGACTATGGGAAGATCTGACAATAGTTCTACAAAGACTAAGGATTTTTTCACCTTGGCAGTGGTGAAAACTAAATCAAATTGCTGGAGGATAACAATCCATTTGGAATAATTTCCTCCGGTGACTTAACGAGACAAAATGTGTCTCATGGGATTCTCCAAAGCGATGATGCTAGTCTTTCGTAGCAATATATAGTGTCGAAAGTGATTGACAGCAAAGACAACTGCCAAGGACATCTTTTCCACATGTGAATATCATAGTTTGGGCCCAGTCAGGCCTTTCGAGAGATAATATATCACATTCTCACTAAGATCATCATGAGTTTGAACCAACACCATACCAATAAAGGATGTCAAGGTGGCTAGGTATAGGATAAATTCGCACAAATAGTTGGGAGCACTAAGTAGTGGGGAAGATATAAGTGCCTCTTTCAAGGAATCAAATGATCGTTGAGCTTGATCATCCCAAAATTATGGTATTTGTTATAAGACAAATTGACCTCCTAATCAACTCAAAGGAGAAAGGCAAGATGACTGGATCCATGACCACAGTTGCAGGCCCAGAATCCACACTGATGTTCCCTGTACATTGACAACCTGCTTTATAAAGCTTGTTACCAAGCATAAAGGAGCGTTAGTCAACCTGCTAACTCTTGTTGTTAGACCAGGGGGAGCGTTAGTGAACTTAAGTGATGTTCAAGAGGTTCTACCAACGAATCTGCCAATAAATATCTAGATATTAAATCTCTATATTTATGCAAGAAAAGCAAGGAAACTCAAAAATCAAGATATTTGGAGAAATTATATTCCGAGAACAGAGGCAAATGGGAAAAAGCTTGTAAATAGCGCAGGTTCATGGTTTTTTCCATAATGAACTATGGGTGGAGTTTGGCAGCCCTAAATCGATTGCTACATAAGCAACGAGAGGGCCATTGCAAAAGGGTCAGAGCATTTAGAAGGATAGCCCATAGTGTTGTTGTGAAACTGTCATATTCTTGAAGGACCTAGCTAAAAGAAGGAGAGAGAGAGAGGAAGAAGGGATAAGGAAGGCTGATGCGATAGGGTTGTTGTAATCACTCTTTCATTCTCAATATAGGACTGCGGTTGTGTTCCCTACTCCAAAGTGTCGGTGATATTGTGCATTCATTTGTTCATTCTAATGCTTGTTGTGTTGAGTAGATAAGTTATACATTTATACATGTTTGTTACAGATTCTTGCATTAATTGTCAGAAGTGTATGCTGTGATTGGTTTGCTTTGTTCTTTTTTGCAGGAATCGTCTTGGAGCCAGTTATGAGGAGTTCTTCTTACTGCACGGAGATCCCCAAGCGAATCTAGAAAGAACCAAAGGTGATCCTCCTTCCATACCCTTTCAATATATGCATGATAGATGAACATGTGTGTAACAGGTAGCTTTTGAAGATAATCTTACGGTCTATCGAAAGTCCCGGGAAGAATTTCGAGGGTAGTTTTCATCCCGTGCATTTTACCCATAGCAAAATTGGCGACTCTGCTGGGGACTATACATTTAGTTCCCGGTTGCCTAGACTCCTCTTAGATCTTCTCTTTCTTCTATGAGCTTCCCGTTTCTTCAAATCCTTTTCTGATTTGCCATCTACCTTGTTGCATCCTACAAAGTCGTATTCTTCTCATAAACTAATCCCAAAAGCCCTCTTTTTGGGCTATTTCCCTCACTAACATAGGTTGCTAGTCTACTCAGAGCTTTATAAAGCTCTTTGATTGTGCACAGGGAGCGTTAGTGGCCAAACTAAAGCTCTGTTTACACACAAACATAGCGTTAGTGACCCTTTTCCATGTTTTTCAAGAGATTTTGTGGACCAAAAGGGGGGAAACTTGTCTCAGGGGCTAAAGTAAGATCTACAACAGTATCATGCTAACAAATTTGGTGTCTTAAAATTTATTTTTTAAGAAAATATTTTAGTTTTTCTCTCATAAAAGTCATTTTGGTTGAAAGAAAAGTTGATAAACTGTATATCTCCTTCTGTCAAAATAGTTGTAGGCTACTTTGTTTTGGTTTAGTGGTTGTTAGGGAATATTGAGAAAAGAAACTTTTGGTTATGCAAAGTGTTGAATGGCTTTAGATGCACTGACGAATCCATGAATATGTGAAGTGATACATGTGTAGAATAAGACTTGTTTGTATAAGAAATTGAAAAAAAAAATCAGAGCATTGTTCTACATGGTTTATTGAGTCGAGAGTCTCATCATATTCATATGTCAACACCCCTACCGAAGACAAATAAGCAAGTACACTAAATTTTACACTAAAATCAATCAGTTAACTCTTTTTGAGCAAACCAACATTAGATAGATTAGGACCTTGGGATAAGACTGTGAGTCAACTGCCCAAGGTTGAAAATCAAACTAGTGTCATTAACGAGTGAAAAATCCTTCTACACTCATATTACTAGGACCACTCCAGTAACAACAGAGCGAAATACGAGACAAAATCGGACTCTAATTGAAGGTATCCCGCCTTCTTTTACAACTCCTTTGGGAATTCTGTGTATTGGGGGTCCCTTCGGGGATTTCGGAACTGAGTCAGGGACTCAGGTATCCTGCCCACACAGCATACTATCTATGACTATGTCCCCCCTGGTAATTTCTATGATTTGAGGTATCTCTAGTGGCCAAAACTTCTAGGTACTTACCTAAGGTGACTGGGACAGGTTGTCCTAGTACCTCAAATGGACGGATTTACTTTGTCTTCAGTTTTTGGGAGGGTGCTCGTCTTCACGAGAGTACTTGGCCCCTCAATCTGAGGTTCAGGCAAAGCTCAAAAGTAACCGTAACCGTACATTTGGCCATCCTTCTCTATTACTCATTAAGAGACTGGGTTTCATCTCCAGTAATCGGTGTTTATCAGACAAGGTAATTTCCCTCTGTTTGTTGGTTGACATATTTAGTGTATTTTTTCTTTTTAGGTACCTAAGTGCTATCGTTCTCGAGACTTTAAAGAATATCACATTAAAATTTATCTGATAAAAGTTAACAGTCACTATGGCTACATCCAGCCCTCATCGTCAATCCGGAAAATTATTAGGACTTCCTCCACTCATTGTGGAGGATCCATCGAGTTCCACTGACTCAGATTCCTCATCTTCAAGGAATCAGTCTCCTAAATCGCACACGGGATTTGTCTGGATGACCGATGATTATAGTTTGCCGAAGGATTTCTTCCTCATTTTAACACTCCGCTTACAGATCTGTCGGAACCTATCATTACTCCCATAGTACCTGTACTTCCTTCTTCACTAAGAGGAACTCTCCCATCTATTCAGTCGACACCTCAAGGGTTGTGGAATTATAGAGACACTGTGAGTCTTCTACCACTTCCCCAGCCGACGGTCATCACAACACCGGTAATGTGGATTCACGCAATCCTGTTTGTCCCAAGTACTGCAACTCACATAACACCCTCTATAAGTGGAACCCAGCAAATGCCAGGTTCCACTCCTATGGTGCCACAAAGCATACCTTCGACTAGTGCCACATATAGTGCTCCATACAACACTCAATGTGGCATTATGGGCTCGATTCCAGTTTACCAACAACAAGGTCGGCAGCCAATGTATAGTTCCAACCCCCAGATTCAGATATCTGGGGCGGTTCCCAATATGCACATGGCGGCGGGGAATGTCACAGTTCCCCCGTCATTCTCAGGCATGCATGGATAGTCACTGATTGACATGAGTGTTCCCTCTGTCAATCAAAGCCATATGGTTAGTTCTGTGTCGGTTGGGAATCCACAAGGGATTCCCACCCATTCCATGGGGGCACCCTACTCACAATCTTAGATGAGTCAAGGGGGCACCGCTTATACTAGGGGAAACTTCATACCCCAGTATCAAAATCCTCATGGAAATCCACTCTACAACATCGTACTGCAAAGCAACTGCTACACCACATAGCCCATGTACACCATGGGGAACCAAACGATGGGAGGAGCACAGAGCTCCTCAGGTCATCCATCATCACCATGGTCCAAGTCGAGGGCACCCAACAATTTTCCTTTCTTGGCAACATTGGATATTCCTGACTTATACAAGTTGACAAACAACCCCATCTACCACAACTTACAATGGCCGCCGATCCCATATAAAATACCGATGGACATTCCTAAGTTTGACGGAAAACAAGGGGAGTATCCAGGCACTCATGTCACCACCTACCATCACTGGTGTGTTTCTAACTCTATGGTGGATGACAGTGTCCAGTTATGTCTTTTTCCCCACACCCTCACTGGAAATGCTACAAAGTGGTATATTGAGTTACCATGTGCATCAGTGAATACCTTTGATGCTTTAGCGATGGAGTTCCTAAAGAACTTTCAGTTACCTATCCGTTATGAGACAAGGATGGAGCTCCTTACTTCATTTCGCCAGGATACCACCACCCACATCTCTGATCATATCCATGAATGGAGACGTAGGCGAAGGTTAGTCAAATCTCCCATCCCTGATTTTCTCTTAACAGACTGGTTCTATAAGTCGCTGCTCCCATAAATCACTAGAGATGTCGCTCTAGGTGGTGCGGTCACAGAGGACCAATCCATACGTCGTGCCCAGCACTTAGATTTGATTTATTCACAGTTTGGCACTCTCTATGACATTATCCCCTATGCTCCCAGTAACCCCAATCCTCCCACCACTCAGCACCCTAGAGCGCATGCCAACGAGATCGTCGGCGCAACCTCCGGGGTCGCTGTAAAACAACTTAGTGGTTCTGTTGCCAAGCTGGCAGTGGACCCCTCTACCAAAGCGATTTCTCTTCCTGCCACCGTGATTAACTCTGTGCAGTCTATATAGAAATCTGGTAGCAAGAAAAAGAAGAATAAGAAAAAGACCGCTCCTTCTGAAGAGTAGTCACCCAAGCAGCCCAACCCAAAACAGAAGGCCACTGCACCTACTGCTGATGAAAAGGATACACCTGCCAGATTTCCTTGCAAACTCTATGCTGAAGACCATGAAACCTGGCGTTGTCTACAGCTTTAGGAATGCATAGATTACCTTGCCAAAATGGATACTGGTAAGACCCCCGCTGTCCTTAGGAATCCTTTTCCCTCTCAGCAGCAGCAAAATCTTATTGCCAACCAACAACAACCCATGCAAGGGGGAAACTATGGTTCACAACATCCTTCAACAGGAGAAGGATCTTCTGCCATTTGCACATTTGGAATGGTAGATCTCACCACAAGAGCCAAATCTTATGGAGCTCCTGTTGCCCCAGCAGCAGAACCATCCTCAGGTCAAAACCCATCACCGCCCAATGATCTGCATATCGAAAGGCCGGTTGAGGACTTTGTAATTCGACCCCCCAAAGGGGCACTTCGATGCACAATGCACAACACATTTGCATGTGCCACCCAACACTACAACATCGTAGAGGATTTGGCACAAGCGCCATCAGCTATGTCAGTGCTCGAAGTATTACAAACATACCCCAGCCAAAGGAAAGCTTTGCTTTCGGCTATCGGGGGTATTGACCCTACAAATTCCATGCTTGCTATTTTTGACATGGACAAGTGTAAACCTCCCCTTTCCCACCAGCTTGCATTTCAGGTGCATATCACTTTGAAAGGGAAAGGTATACACAAAACTGTCATCGACAAAGGTGCTTCAACCTGCGTCATGTCGGCTTCATGTTGGCTCACCTTGGGTTCTCCAACCCTCTCCCCGCCGTCGAACTCCCTGAAAGCTTTCGACGCCCACACCTTTGTACCAAAAGGACACTTAGCTAGTTTTCCCATCACCTTGGCTGGGAAAACAATAACGGTGGACGTAGAAGTCGTGGACAAGAAAATCGACTATAATCTATTGTTGGGTCACAGTTGGACATATGCCATGACGGCCGTTATATCTACTATCTTTTGCATCATCCAATTTCCATTGGATGGAAAGGTTATTACAGTAGATCAGTTTTCTTTCTGCACCCCTGATTATTCACCATTACCAAGTGGCTCCATACCCCTAGTAGGAGGTGGAACTGACTCTTACATCAGTATCAGTACTGGTCTATTGAAGGCTTCTTCCCTCATGGGTTATTTCCCTCTTTAGTTGCCCAAGGTTCCACAGATGGTCAACATGCTTTCATCTATTCCTCATGAATAGACCGATCCATGGATCCTTTCGATTCCTTCAGACATTGACACATATGAAGAACAAATGTCGTTGTCACCAACTGAATTGGCCTGCGAAGCCATTCAAATTGCATCTGAATCTCCACTCACTTTGGTTTCAGCCAACGATACCACCGCCCCTCCCATAACTTCTCCTTCTTTCGATCCACTCAATCAAGTTCTACATTTGGACGAAGCTATTAGAGAGATCACGAGGTTAAAAGAGCAAACTTGGGAGGATTCGCACCATCATGTTTCGATATCTGATTCAAACATGCTGCCTTTTCAAATCCGGTCACCTGACACACATGAAATCATTTCCTCAATATATATGACTATCCAACTTTTGGGCTCGGAAGGAAACAGGGGCAATATTTCACAAACATTACTCCCCGATATTTCTGTCATAGCAGGCATCGTGGAAAACATACAGAGTGGAGCCAATCACAATCCTGAGGAAATTGTGAGCTTCACCTACCCGTTTAGGGACTTCTGCGATGTTTTTCCTTGGTCTTATGAGGAAATGCATGGCATAGACCCTTCTAATGTCAAGCATGAGATCAAGAAAGATCGAACGTTCTTTTTATGGTATTTTTCTTGCTCGTTAGTCCGAAAAACCTCGAGTCTTCTTCTTTGGGCTCGTTAAAATACTACAAAGACGTATAGAGCATTGTTAGGGATATTTTATTGCTCTTTAAAAAATATAAACATCCCCGAGTTTTTATTGCCGCGCTCGTTAAATCTATGCAACAATAGATAGAGCACTGTTAGGGATATTTTATTTCTCTTTAAAAAATATAAACATCCCCAAGTTTTTGTCGTTGCGCTCGTTAAATCTATGCAACGATAGACAGAGCACTTTTAGAGACATTTTATTGCTCTTTAAAAAATATAAACACCTCCGAGTTTTTGTAGTAGGGATTGTTAAACATATATACCAAAAATCCATAAAGCACTTTTAGGGATATTTTATCGCTCTTTAAACAATATAAACATCCCCGAGTTTTTCATCATTTGCACTCGTTAAATATATGTAAACGATGCTCTGAGCACCTCTTTTTTGATCTAGTTCCAGCTCGTAAACTGAAAAAGACCAATGGAGCATCCTTTTTAGGCACTTTTTTCTCGCTTTTTAAACTGAAAAAATCCCGAGTTGTGTCTTGCTGCTCGTTAAACATGCTAAAGATGACCCGAGCATTCTTTCAGGTACTTTTTCTTGCTCGCTAAAAAATGAAAAAATCCCGAGTTTTTTTTACTGAGCTCGTTAAAGTGTCACGAAAAAACACAAGTTTAGTCCGCCACCTCGTACTCGTAACAAAATGAGGTCGACATCTATTGGAAAAAGGTTTCTCTTTATCCGGGTTCAATAGATTAAAATACAGAAAAGTAACCAATATGAGTATACTATTAACCTGTTGTCACACCCGGTTAACAACTATGACAAAGGGACCACCATGGAGTCTCTCTTTACGATCTTTTTAGACTCTCTAAAGATGAAAAGGTCACCGAGTTGTCTAGTCTGGACTCTTTAAATACACAGACAAGATATAGAGTCGTTCTTTTTACGATGCTTTTTCAGACTCTTAAAAGATGAAAAAATCGACGAGTTTGCCTGTCTGGACTCATTAAACTAATCAAACAGGGAAAAGATTTGTTCTTTTTTGCGATCATTTTTAGACTCTTTAAACATGAAAAACATCGATGAGTTTACTCGTCTGGACTCATTAAAAAGTTAGATGGTAAAAGTGGACAATACAACTGTATCCTATATTCGAAAGCGTGGTTTGGCAGCATTCGTCCCCTTGAACATGGCACTCCCTCAGATAAAACTTCACTTTGATAGCCTCTTAGTATGAACCCTACCAACCTATGAGTTTTTAGCCTATATACCCTGATGTAATTGCATCTCTGTATCTTAAACACTCTGTAGTGTTAATGGGTCTAGTGTTGTCTGGTTAAAACCATTGCCGTGCCTTCTATTGTTCAAGGGTCCCTATTTGTTTCCTCTATCAACTGACCCTACATATCCTTTCATCATGCCCTCCATTATTTAGACCCAAAAGCTCAAAAGATTCTTCAAAAAACAAAATCATCCTTGTCCGGTTTTGTGTCCACTGATGTAGGACATGTCATTGCCTGCCTTTCGACAGGTTCCTTCCTATCGACTTCAACACTCTATCTAGGAAGGTAACCTAGAAACACATTCAGTGCCTTGGCGCTTGCAGACATTAGTGGCAGGTTACCTTGTGCTTGATCATGGGTTTTCATTATGGGCTCTTGGTTAAGCAATTCTACGAGTGTTCGACGACAAAGAATCTTTCACACTCGCTAGTTTGCATTGTGAATCTTGGAGACCATCACCATTATCAGTGGCCTTCCTCGCATCTGTTAATAGTCTCTATTATTGGCTAGTAATCAGATGATACCGTGCATGTTCAACGTCAACTCATTTTATCACATGTACCAATCTATGCTGTTCGGTGAAGCGGGAATCAAGACCTTGAGTAGAGGCTTGCATCATTCAGCCTTGTTTCCTCTCCCAACCTGTGATATTTTTTCTTTGGAGACAACTATTTCAGGATGATCTATTATGACACTGGATCCACCCTATGCCATATTGGTGGCCAGCCTTGTTATATCTCCGAGGAGAAAGTTACTCTGACATAGCTACTGAGCATGGGAATGCCCGACTTAGGACATGATTTTAGCAGTTTATATATGTGTACTTTTGTTGTAGAAAGTTTTCCTTGTCGCCTGAAACTTCTCTCTCTCTCTCTACAAAGATTTTGATAGCGAATTACAATGTTTTTTCATAAAGTATTTCGTCCATCGTCTTTGCGTCTGATCTCATACTTTAGGGGGCTTCTGTTATAGGACAAATTGACCTCCTAATCAACTCAGAGGAGAAAGACAAGATGACTAGATCCATGACCATAGTTGCAAGCCCAGAATCCACACTAACACTCCATGTACACTGAAGACCTACTTTATAAAGCTTGTTACCAAGCATAAAGGAGAGTTAGTCAACCTGCTAATTCTTGTTGTTAGACCAGGGGGAGTGTTAGTGAAATTAAGTGATGTTCAAGAGGTTCTTCCAACAAATCTGCCAATAAATATCTAGATATTAAATCCCTATATTTATGCAAGAAAAGCAAGGAAACTCCAAAAATCAAGATATTTGGAGAAATTCTATTCCGATAACAGAGGCAAATGGGAAAAAGCTTGTAAACAAGGCGGGTTCATGGTTTTTTCCATAATGAACTACAGGTGGAGTTTGGAAGCCCTAAATCGATTGCTACATAAGCAACGAGAGGGCCATTTCAAAAGGGTCAGAGCATTTAGAAGGATAGCCCATAGTGTTGTTGTGAAGTTGTCATATTCTTGAAGGAGCTAGCTGAAAGAAGGAGAGAGAAAGAGGAAGAAGGGATAAGGAAGGCTGATGCAACAGGGTTGTTGTAATCACTCTTTCATTCTGAATATAGGACTGCGGTTGTGTTCCCTACTCCAAAGTGTCGGTGATATTGTGCATTCATTTGTTCATTTTGATTCTTGTTGTGTTGAGTAGATAAGTTATACATTTATACATGTTTGTTATGGATTCTTGCATTAATTGTCAGAAGTGTACGCTGTGATTGGTTTCCTTTGTTCTTTTGTGCAGGAATCGTCTTGGAGCCGGTTAGGAGGAGTTCTTATTACCGCACAGAGATCCCCAAGCGAATCTAGAAAGAACCAAAGGTGATCCTCTTTCCATACCCTTTCAATATATGCATGATAGATGAACATGTGTGTAACAGGTAGATTTTGTAGATAACCTTACGGTCTGTCAAAGGTCCCAGGAATACTTTTGAGGGTAGTTTTCATCCCATGCATTTTACCCCATAGCAGTATTTCCTTCTTCAGTAGGTGCATAAATCCTTTTGTCAGCTCGAAATAATTTACAATGAATCGTCGTAAGAAGTTTTCTTTCCCTTGCAAACGTTGGAGCTATAAAATTGTTATGGCACGGGAAATTGAGTAATTTCCTTTACCGTGTCGGGATCAACCCTAATCCCCTGTTTGGAGACAATGAAACCAAGTAGGCATCCAGACTCAACAAAGAAAATGCATTTGTGCGGATTCAGACGTATGTTATAGAACCTGCACCTAAGAGAAATTGCTCGAAGATGAACTAGGTGTTGGGATCGCTTCTTGAAATGGGTTGGAAGGTCATCCACGTAAGCTTGCACAATATATTTGATATTATGGAATGCGTAGTCCATGGCCCATTGAAAGGTTTCTCCAGCATTTGTTAGACCGAATGGGAGTTTTCTATATGAAAATATTCCCCAAGGGAAAATGAAGGCGGTTTTATGCTAGTCCGCAGGTTTAATGGCGATCTAGTTATAGCCTGAGAAACCATCCATAAATGAGAAGGATTCAAAACCAGCACAATCATCGATTATTTGGTGAATGAATGGTGTCAGATAATTATCTTTTGGACACACAATGTTAAAATCCCAGTAGTCAACACAGGCCCAGATGGTACCCTGCTTTTTATCTATAGGAACCAGATTGGAAACCCATTCCGTCAACAGAACGGAATAAACAAAACCAACACGTAATAATTTTTCCACCTCAGTCTTGATGGCGACAATTTTGTGGGGGTGGACTGGTCAGAGCCTTTGGCGGACAGGCCTGGCATTGTCATAAAACTTGACCTCATGCTCGCCAATAGATGGATCTATGTCAGGTATTTCCTCATAAGACCAAGCAAATCCATCGCGGAATTCCTTGAAAAGGTAGGTGAAGCTTGCAATTTCCTCAGGATTGTAATCGGCTCCAATCTGTATATTTTCCACGATGCTTGTCTTGATTGAGATATCAATGAGAATTATCTTTGAAAGATTGCCCATGTTCCCTTCCAAATCCAAATTTTAGATGGTTATATAAATTGAGGGAATGACCTTATGTGTTTCAAAGGATAGGATTTGTCTAGGGGTCATGTCTAAATCGTATATTGAAACGCGATGGTGAGAGTTTTTCCAAGGTCGTTCCTCTAAACACATGATCTCTCTAATAGCTTTGTCCGAAGGTAGGACTTGATTGAGGATATCACTAGAGGTAGCATTTGTGGGAGAGGAGGTGGTACCATTTGCCATGACCAAAGTGATAGAAGAATCGGATGCAGATTGAATGGATTGATAGGCCAATTCGACTGGTGACAGTGGCATTTGTTCTCCATAAGAGTTAATGTCCGAAGGGGCCAGGAGAATCCAAGGATCAGTTGGGTCATGAGGAATAATCGAGACCATAGGAACCATATGTCAAACCGCAGGTGGCGGGAGACGAAAATAACCCATCAGGGAAGAACCCTTCAAAAGATGGTATCAATACTGACATAAGAGTCAAGTATGCCACCCACTAAAGGTACAATGTCGCGAAGAAATGGGGGGTAATCTAGGGTGCAGAAGGAAAACTGGTACACCATGACTATTCTTCCATGCAATGGAAATAGGATGATGCGAAAAACAGTAGACATGATGGCATTCATGGCATAACTCCAAATGCGACCGAAAAGCATGTTATAGTTGAGTTTTCGATCCACAACTTCAATATCCACCGTTATCGTTTTCCCACTCAAAGTGATGGGGTAGCCGGTAAGGTAACCTTTGGGATGAATGTATGGCCATTGAAAGATTTAAGGGAATTCGACGGCAGAGAGAGGGTTGGAGAACCCAAGGTGAGCCAACATGAAGTAGACATGATGCAGGTCGAAGAGCCTTCATTAATGACAGCTCTATGTACCCCTCACCCTTTCAGAAAATTTTGCACCTGAAATGCAAGCTGGTGGGAAAGGGGAGGTTTACATTTCTCCATGTTGAATATTGCTAGCATGGAATCCTAACGGTCAACCACACCAATAGCCGAAATCAAATCTTTCCTTTGTGTTAGACAATTTTGCAATACTTCGAGTGCAGACATAGTTGATGGTGCTCACGCCAAATCTTTTATAATGATGTAGTTTTGGGCAGCACGTGCATATGTATTATGCGTTGTGCGACGAAGTGCCCCTTTTCGGGCATGAATTAAAAGATTAGAAACCGGCCTTTCAATATGAAGATCGTTGGGCGGCAGTGGGTTTGAACTCGAGGCAGCGTCCTAAGTGTTAGCAACTAGAGCTCTATAAGTTTTGGCTCACGTTTGAAGATCAACCGATTCAAATGTGTAAATGGTCGATGGTTCTTCACTAGATGAAGGATTATTTGAACCATCCTTTCCCCCTTGCGAGGGTTGAGGTGGGTTCGCACTAAGATGTTGTTGTTGTTGAGAAGGGAAAGGGTTTTGTAGGACCACAGGGGTCCAACCAGTGTCCTTTTGAGCAAGAAGATTTGTGCATTCTTGGAAGTGCAGATACCGATGTGTCATATGGTCTTCCACAATGATTTTGCAAGGGAGCTTGAAAGCTTTGTCCTTTCCACTGTCATGTGGCATAACAGCTTTCTACTTTGGATTGGATTGCTTGGGTAGCTGCTCCTCAGAAGGAGAAATAATTTTCTTATTCTTCTTATTCTTACCGTTGGATTTTTGTGTAGACTGCGTAAAGTTTATCACAGTGGTAGCAAGAGCATATGATTGGGTAGCGGGATCAATAGACAACTGGGAAATGTGTCCTCTAAGTTGTTTTATAGCAGACCCATAGGTAGCGCCAATAATACCATCAGCGTGTGCGCCAAGTTGCTTAGTAGCGGGAGCATTGGAAATTTTGGGGGCATTGGGGATTACATCGTATAATGTGCTAGACTATACATAAATCAAATCTAAGTGATGGGCATGACGAATGGATTGGTCTTCAGTGACCGCACCACCTAAGGCAATGTCCTTAGTGATTTGGGGAAGAAGAGGTTTACAGAACCAATCTGCTAATAAATAATCCAGAATGGGAGATTTGACTAGCCTCCGCCTACGTCTCCATTCATGAATGTGATCAAAGATGTGGCTGGAGGTGTCTTGGCGTAAAGTAGTAAGGAGTTTCGTTCTGGTTTCGTAGCGGATGGGAAACTGAAAGTGCTTTCAAAATTCTATTGCCAAGGCACCAAAGGTATTAACTGACACACGTGGTAACTCAATGTACCACTTGGTGGCATTTCCAGTAATGGTGCGGGGGAATTGTCAGATCCGGATACTGTCATCCACCATGGAGTTTGATACGCACCATAGATGATAAGTGGTGACATGTGTACCCAGATCATCCCTTTGTTTTCCTTCAAACTTTGGGATGTGGAACATTGCCAAAAAAGGCAAAGTATTTGGTGCCCATGATTCTGACCGGGGTGATGACGAATGACTTGAGGGTCCTTGCGGTCCGTCCATCATATTGTTCCTAGAATTATACATAGGATTTGTTGAATAATAGTTTCCTTGAGGAACAATCATATATTGTGGTTGTTCATATGGGTTGTTAGGCTGGGGGATATAAGCTTGATTTCACCCAGGAAAATAATTTCCCCCTTAACTCATTTGAGGTTGATAATGGGGTTCCCAAATGGATTGAGCGAGACTGGGTTGTGGAATCCTACCAGCCACATAGTTGGCCGTCAGCACTTGAATCACATATCGAGGATTGGTGTCAATCAATGATTGTCCAGCTTGTCCTATAAATAGAGGGGGAACTATAATTCCTCTTGATGGTATGTGCATGTTGCGAAAAGCACCCCCTGGCATTTGAACCTGTTGATTTGAACTAAACAAAGTATTCCAACCAAAGGGATTATTGAAGGGACCCATGCTAACAACGCTATTTGGAGCCTTAGCCGAAGGTCCAGGAGCAGACACAAAAGGAGCAGAAATCGGTATGTACTGGGTTCTACTTATGTTGGGTGTAACTAATTTGCTTGGACTTGGAACAATTTGTATAGTGGGGTTTACGATCAGCAATGTAGTACTGACTGTCAGTTGGGGAAGTGAGGGTGGATCAAAATTGTCCACAAAAGTGCACGGCCCATTATTCACTGACAGAATGGTGGATGTAGGTATAGTGGAAGACATGGTAGGTATCAGTGCAACTTGAATCAATAGTGGTCCCAAAGGATCAGTGATAGGAGGATTATAAGGAGGTACAAAACCTTCAGTGAAAAAATCGTCTGACAGTATTGAGTCTTGGGATGTATTGACTAATTCGATGTTAGATAATGGAGACTGATTACCTGAAGATGGGTAATTCGATTCACCGAGGCTCAGCGGAACCTCCATAATAAGCAGAGGAAGACCTTGTTGTCGCCTAGATTGACGATGAGGATCGTATGTAGCCACGATGACCGATATATTTTATCAAAAAAAATTATAGCGATATTGATTATAGTCTTAGTGATAACAAACTAGAACCTAAAAAATAAAAAATACTCTAAAAATTCAATCAGCAAGTAGGGGATATGACTCTGTCTGATAACCACTGTTTGCTGGAGATGAAACCCAATATCACAATGGATAAAAGAGAGAGCTGGCCAAATGTACAGTTACGATTACTCTTGATCTTTGCTTGAACCTCAGATTAAGGGGCCAAGTACTCTCGTGAAGATGAGCACCCTCCCAAAAATCGAAGGCAGAGTAGGTTCATCTGTTTTGGTACCAGGGAAGCCCGCCCCAGTTACCTTGTGTTTGTCCCTAAAAAGTATGGCCATTATGGTTATATCAAATCACAAACACTACTAGGGGTGACATGGTCGCAGATAGTACACTATGTGGGCAGGATAACTGAGTCCCCAACTCAGCTTCGATACCCCCAAAGGGATCCCCGATACATAGAATACCCAAAGGATATGCAATCGAAGTCAGGCTACCTTCTTTCACATTCCAAATTTGTCTCGCATTTAGCTCCACTTTGACTGGACTAGTCTCGGATAGTATGAGTGCAACAGGATTTTCCCTCTTTAACAACACTAATCTCAATTTTATGATTTTAGGGAGTTAACTCACCACTGCCTAACCCAAGATCCTAGACTGGACTAATATGTGTGTATAGTCAAAAAAGCGTTGCTGATTGATTTTATTATGAGATAGATTTTAAATGTACTTTGTTAATGTCTTCAGAAGGGGTATTGATGTATGGAGTTTTGTGGGACTCTGACACAAACCATAAAGAAAATGGTTTCAATTTCATTTCGATGAATGAGTTATTTCTACAAGGAAAGGATCATTTATACATCAATTGATACCATGTATCTAGTGCAGTAAAACACAAGCACAACTTGAAGACATGCAATTCTCTCTAACAAATAAACCAAATAGATGTAGAATCTAACCAGCTAAGCAGAAAAAGCTTAAAAAAATTTTATTTTCTTTTTCAGAAAAACATAAGTAGTCAAGCTATTTTCCTAAAAAGAAAAAATGCTCAAGAAACAGGAAACCAAACAAAAATGCACAATTGCAGATCCTTGATTAGACTATAGGCAACTTCCCCAACCCAGGAGTTCACAGAATTGATTGTTTATCAAGATTTGACTAGCTAATGCACTTCAGAAGAGAGCACAGAGAGTTAGTGACTGCACTAACGCTTTGTCTACAAGCCAGCAAAGCATTATAACTCTCTAGTTGCACTGCTAGGGTGCGTTAGGGGGGAAGAAGCTCAAAAAAAAAATCTTTTGGGATCAGAACAAAATATGAGCATAGTGAGGAGGGTGGTAAAGGGTCCTGAATGATCAGAAAGGGAACCAAGAAGTATAGGAGGGCCTGGAAGCAAGAGAGTTCTGGGAACTTGGTAGGAGAAAACAAGGAACTAAGTATAGTCCCCAATGGAGTCATCAATTCTTCTATAAGGATTAATGCACGGGTGGTTGTGGTTAGAATACCCTCAAGGATCTTCCCGGGACCCTTGGCAAAGAGATCAGATTAGCTGCAGCTAGCGCAAAGAAACATGTACACATCCATATTAATGAAAATGATATTCAAAGCAAGAGGGAAGAGATTATCTCAAACCTTGATGCATTTTTGCTGGAGAACCAATGTAGTAGAGCAGAAGGCCTCCCTGCTAGCTCCTAGATCAACACCTACATATAGGCAAGACAATAAGTAATACTACAACATATAACCCTGATAATCAAAACAATAATAAATAAGGATATCAACTAACATGCATCTAATCTACTCATAAGCCATGGCATTTCATCAACATGTAACTGAATCATAACATAAACACCATAGAGTAGAAAACACCACTGCAGGTCTATATTAATAATAGGAAAGGATGATTACAACCATTTGGTGAATCAAGCTTCCCTTAATCCTCTAGCTCCTCTCTCTCTCTCTCTCTCTCTCTCTCTCTCTCTCTCTCTCTCTCTTCTTAACCTCTTGGTAAACCAATATGTCTCATACAAAATTTTTACAATAAGTTGGCAATCCTTTAACCTTTCAACCTCTTTCACAATGCCCCAAGCCTCCAATATATAGAATGAGAGGCTAATCCTTGCCAACTCTCTCATGGGTTCCCTTCGGAAAAATCTAGGATGTTTCCTTGCTTTATTACTCTTTCCCTTTATATTAGACTCCATTAGAAATAGAAATATGCTCAAACAAGTTGAAGATGGATGTTTCCTACTTTTCAGGCTGACATATGAGTAAAAAGTGGGATATTATTCAGTCAACCCACTCCTTTGACCTCCAGAACCTCACAAAAGTTGACTAACGATACCCCTAAGGAAACACAGAGAGTTACCCTAGGGACTAATTCCCTTGGTTCATGAATGGGGAGCATTATAACTCATCCTATTATTTCCTGTGGAGCATTACCGTAGAAAATAGGACTGTGAACTTGGTCAATCCTTCAATCAAATTGTCTTTCTCCTCTGAGCTGATGAGGAGGCCATTTTCCTATATAACAGGATCTAGAGCGCGTAGACGAAGAAGAGTCAGACACAGAGAAACCAGAGCAGCATGGAGCAGACCCTTTAAAGGAGAAAAAAGACATTGAGTCTCCTTTCATATTAAATAAGAGGAAGAAATCCACCGCGGGAGGTACACGCAAGAAGCAAAAGTCTAACAAGACTTCCAACATTGAGTCGATGGTCCAAACTTAGGGGGATATCGATGAGAATGGTGACACTATGCACTCAGTCACTAAGGATATGTGGGGTCACATAGAGGATCAGTACAAGTCAGTACTGATGCGAGTCTAACAGGGCTTTAAAGAGCTGCAAGTGCAAGCGAGCATGATTCAAGCGAGCGTGGTTCAGGCGAGCGAGAATCAAGCAAACATGGCAATGACAAGTGCAACACCAGCGTTACCTTCAATGTTGGTGTTCACCCTAGAGATCCGCACAGTGCCTATTCCAAAAGGGTCATTGTGCTTTCCTACCACGGTGGATCAGGAAGCAACGCCATATGGAAGAAACTTATAGATGAACTTAGCGGCATTTCCCATTCAAGCGTTACATGAACTCCACCAGGGAGTATCAACCTAGTTGAAAATCCGAGAAGAGTGGTCACTCTTCGTGATTAAGGACATCAAGAGCCACAATGAGAAGTTAGATGAAGAAGTTGCCAGAGCAATGCAGGATAGGGATGCAGACACTGTGTGCAGGAAGGAAATAGAGGACGCCATCACTCAAACTTCCATTGAGCTACCAGAGCTCCTCATAGAAACTAAAATAGCTTCCGAAGAGAAGATCCACAAGTTAGAAACCATGGTGGAGGATTCCAAAGTGGAGGTTAAATGAGTCAAATTTGAGATGAAGATGCAGGTTGCAGAACTGCAGATGAAGCTATAGCCAACAAAACCTCCAGAATTTTGAGAGAAACATGAGGCTGCTATTAAGGTAGATATGGAAGTCATAGATGTGGGCCTCGCTGCAGGAGGACTCACATGTGTAGAAGATTGAGGTGGAAATACGAGATAAACAACTGTAGTTTGATGAAATCAAAGCCATAGCACGAACCTTAGCACCTATGGAACAGTTCACCAGACTCCAGGAAGGGAAGGCCATTCATAATCAAATCAACGAGCCACGACGAAAAGCCTCAATAATTTCAATAAGAATGCGGCCTTGGGTAGACGAAGCTAATCAACTCTCTCAGTCTATTAAGAGTAAATTAAAAGGAATTCAGTAGACACAGAGGACCACTGGCTTAGCAGTAGAGGGGCCAACCATGGAGAAGTTGGTCGAGGAGGTTCAGCGGGCCGTAGTGCAGTATACAACAGAGCTTTAAGCATTGAAGGCAGAGTTCACCGGCCTCAAAGCGTGCATCGAGTATGTACCAACAGAGTGACTCAGGACAAGTCACATCTTTGTGTTAGGGGATTTTTGGGATGGGAAACCCCAAGTCTAAGTTTTGCCTAAGTTTTGAGTCAAATTTTGTAATATTGTAAAGTCTCCGCAATATCAGAAGCGGAGCACGCGGAACATTAGGAGTCAAAGGGGATTTTTAGGAAGGTCAAATCCTGTTATTTTGTAAAGGGATGGGTTATTTTGATTGTACAATGAACTTCGCCCATGGTTCGTGGACCATGGTAATGTAATGTAAAAGATATAAAAGGAAGTCATCTAGGAGTCATTATGGAGTTCAGAAAAATCTAAGCTTATGGATAGTTGATAACTAATATTTTGAGTCTATAAATCTGTATTCTAGTGAAGGGGAAGGCTCATGCAGCTAAGTGCACGAAGACCTTAGTAAGTCTAGAGCTGAGTGCCGGGCCCCTGCAGCTATGTGCGCAGGGTCAGAAGAAGTGTATGTATTGAAGATCTGAAGTAATAAGGCATATTTGAAGCAAATATGTGTGTTTTCTGTCTATTTATATGTTTCTGTGTTTTTATGCTCAGTTATGATTTAGTTCTCTGTCGTATTGTTTTAATTGCATCACGAAGGTTCAGATATACTTTGGTATATTAACTTATGCATGTTAGAGAACTTAGGCAAAGTTCATAGATCTAGTTAACTAGACATCGCTTTAAGTTTGTGCTTCTAAAGATAAGGGTTCGTGAAGGTCGTATTGGGCCCTAATTTAAAGCACGCTCTATTGTTACATCACATAGCCTTTTGGATGTAGAAACCTAGTTCTAACATCTCCCAACACTGCCTCGGGTGAGACTGCAGTATGCGCTAAGCGGACTATTGCCGAAAGGGTCAGTAGTGTAGGTTTTTGTTTGTTAGCGCGGCTAACTCTGAACCTAGTTCCAAGCCCCCTCAAGCCAACAGTTTGGGATGTGTGTAAAAAAGTGACAAGGTCGAACCATAGATTGGAAGGGGAAGATCTAGAATTTTTTGGGAAAGATTGGCACTCTGACCCTTCAATAGGTTCGTACAAAGCCCTTCCGCTCATCATCCTTTGGGGAGTCTAGCTAGCCCATAATAAAATTATCTTGTAGGGAAAATTGTTAGTGCCGAAGCGAATAATTGTTGAAGCTCTAGCAAATTTGGCCCATTTTTCCCAAGAAAAAGGCATTCTACCTCACAAATTAATAGTGGACGAATTCTCGGATCCTTTCAAGCCATGGGCTTATTTCGATGGCGCTTATAGTGACTCATCCAACAAGAGTGGTGGGAGTTACATCCTCTATTTGTTGCCTGCCCATTCCTTTCATGCCAAAATGGGGTATGGTCAAGGAACCATTAAAAAACCTAAACTATTGGTGTGTAAAAATCTTTTGTTCTTTGCAAAGGAAAATTGTTGCACTCAGCTTCAAATTTATGGTGACTCTATGCTAGTGGTTAACTGGTTAAACAGAGCACAAGTTTGCAGGAACCTCCATTTAAGCTCAAACTTAGAAGATTTATGGCAGCCCAAAGACCCATTCACTTTCTTTGTATGTTTCCAAGCGGAATGTTGAGGCTTATTGACTTTCCAGATCAAGATTAAATATGGACCAAGACCTTTGGTATATCTGAGAGCAACATGAAGATTCCACATATAATTCTACCATCAGCTGTTCGTAGAATAGGCCAACCATCTTTGTATCAGTTTTTTTTTTTGGTACATCCAAAAACTACTTATGTATATACAAAGGTCTTTGTTTTCGTTTGTCGTTTTGGTTTCGTTGAACAATCGCAATCCTTATGTCATCGCTCACTAGGAGCGGAATAGGCACCTTTTTTGCTATTGTTTTTTGTTGGTTATATTATCTGATGGTTGAAATCAATCTGTAGAAATTTTGAATAATAAACACATATTCAATGGAGATTATCCTGATCATGTACTATTGCGGAATACATACACAATACATAAGCTCCTCTACGTTGATCATAAATATAGCAGCATCAATATTAATAAAACATCAAGAGCATGCACACATTAACACAGTATGTAACCCGGGGAAAGCTTACAGCTGAAAACCCCACACTATCTATATATTAATGATTGAGAACATGTAACATTACAATAGTCAATACTTTTCACAAGTATCCAGCACTATCTCCACCTACTACACACAATATAGCTCAGATCTGATCTCCAAATCTATTACACTGCTTGCCTGCCTCCACTGCTCAATACCTGCACAAGAATGGATGAGAATGGTTGAACCAAACTCGTATTTACCTCAAAATAATCACTCACACTGGGAATCATGTGAGGAGAGGCTATAATCACTTGGAAACATTAACCTACAACAGTGTTATTTTTCCTTCAAAATTAGGTTTTTCCAATAATTTTAGGTGAGCAAACTCTAGTTTGACAAGGTGTTGCTTACCCTTTAATTTGGTAGCGTGTTGGTTTTCGTTTAAGTCTAGGTTTATGGTTAATACCTTATCTCACATCTTTATTCTTAAAAAAGGATTGTATTCCTTTCTTTTGGTTCAGCCATGTTCATCCCACCTATTTACAAAATTAATTTATTGTATTCCTTTGTTTTGGTTGAAACATATTCATCCAACATCATCATTCCAGGGATTGTATTCTCCTCCTTTCAAGAAAATTCTACCATTCCTTTCGTGATGACAGCCACATATGGAAAGAAAATGAAAATGAAAATATTCAGTGTAGTAAAGTAGTAAAGGAAGGAATGACTTCTTATCAGAACTCTATTCAAATATTCTCAAAGAAACCTGTTCTGATCGCCTTTTCTCTTTTGATCTTTCCAGTGGAGCAATGGCGTTCAATATCAGTAAGCCAGGGATGTATAATAATATAATTTATGACTGACAGTAGTTCTGGATATGGTGGATAGAGAATTGAAAAGAACGAGCACAATGGGTCGGCTAGCCGAAAGGGAGAATCTTCCAGCTTGTGTACTTTAACTTTCTTTAACAGAGTGGGGACTGAACAGGACTCGTCATGGCAGGCCGGATGGCCTTCAAAGAAAAAAATAAAAATAAAATATTCTGTGTTTTCCATGGTAACAGTGGAAAGTAGTTGTGGTTCGTTATTATCCCAAAAATTTGTAGGCATTATTAAACTTTCAAATAGTTATTATTATATGGAGTGTTAAAATTATGTATTCCACTAATGTGACTGTCATGTAGTCAAAGGTCAAATGAATGACTCTTTTCATGAGAGAAGAGTCAAAGTTCAAACAATTCATTAAACTTACAAATAGTTAGTATTATATGGAGTGTTAAAATTGTGTATTCCACTAATTTGACTGTCATGTAGTTTTTCATGGGGAAAGAGTCAAAGGTCAAACAATTCACTTCTCAACTCACTTTATATTTTCCAAATCTACCATATATATATTAGGATGTTGGTCCGTTAGCTATGGGATTATCTAGATTGTTGATTTTCTTAATATTCGATAATTAGACTGTACCATGTCCCTCTGATTGCCCAATTGCTAATTCACTGCATGTTTGTCTGATTGCAGAATTGCAAATATTTGGAGAATCACCCATCAATATTTAGTCCATAAATTAATGAAACCCATATCTATCTGATTACTAAATATTTAAAAAATCAACCATAAATATAAAGATAATTTACTGCATGTTTCTCTGATTGCAGAATTGCCAAATATTTGGAGAATCACCAATCAATATTTAGTCCACGAAACCCATATCCATCTGATTATCGAATATTTAAAAAATCAACCATAAATATAAAGATACCTGTCTGTTAGTCCCATATTTACAGAGCAAATGTTACTCTGCTTAGTTGATTCAAACCTACATAAAAGCTCTTATACAATGTTGGGGTTAGTACCATTTTCTAGGTTTACAGTTAGTCCACATGATCATCCAAAAAATACACCGCTTAAACAAAAATACCAAGAAAAATGGAATACATAGATACTAGCAAATAACTTTATTCTATTCCAGTCCACTTTACTTTTGCCTGCGAGTTTCTGTGATTTTATATATTCCTGCCAAACAGGTTTTTTGAGACAGAGCAAAGCACGGTTATTGAATCCAGTGAGTGAATTACCATGGTACAATTAAGTGCAGAACAGGCTTCCTTGTTCAGTGAAGCCTTCTGCTTCATCGACAGAGACGGCGACGGAGTTATCAGTGCAAAAGAGGTGGGCGTTGCAATGAGATCGGCGGGCGAGAATGTATCGGAGGAAGAAGTGCAGGAGATGGTGAAGTCGGCGGACAAGGGCGTGGATCTGCAGACTTTCTTGCAGATGGCGGAATCGCGTAATGTCAACGGGAACGGGAAGAAGAAAACGGAGGAGAATCTGCTGAAGGCGTTCCGGTTTCTTGATAGGAATCAGACGGGAAATATCTACGTGGGAGAGCTTCGCCACCTGCTCACCACCGTCGGCGAGAAGTTGAGCGGCGACGAGTTCGATCGGTGGATCGATCAAGAAAGTGACTGCGACTCCAACGGGCGTATCAATTTCGAAATTCTGGTGAAGAAGCTTATGTGCTCCGACAAATGATTATATCGTATACTTCCATTTCTGCAATGCTTTTACTTATTTGCAGTCACAGATTTGTTTGAATAAAGCCCGGAGGATGTGTTCTAACCATTAGACGGGGAGGTTTTAATCCACTAGTCTTGTGGTTTAATACATGAATGTCTGAGAGCGGAGAGCGGTTTCAGACATGACTTTTTCAATTTATAAAAAGACTAATCTGAATAAGCCCTGAATATGTAGATTCTGGGAAATTTATAAGAATGTTAATTTGAATAAGCCTTGAATATGTGTAGATTCTGGTTAAATCCAAAGTTGTGCCCTCTCTTATGGTCACCATCATTAGCCAAGCTCTTTCTGTGTGTTTGATGATTTATCTTCCCTGATTATTACATCAGGATTTCCTTTATCAAAACAAAAAGTTGCAAATCAGAGGGTAATCTCTGAAAGTTATGGTTTAGTCTGAAAAAAAAGCTAATAGTATATAGTTTTTTTTAGTTTTTTTTGAGAGATTTTTCAATGTAAATCACATAAGAATTTATTTGTCTAAGCATTTCGAACCAACCAGTGTAGTTCATTGTCAAGACAAGTTGAAAAACAGATCCAAGTTAGTATATAGCTTTTTTTAATAGATTCTATTAAAAAATATGTTGTTTGAATGTTTAGAACATTAAATTTTCAAATCATACATATTTGGATGTTTAGAAAGATTAAATTTTCAAATCATTTAAATACACAAAACTGGTTAACATACTTTTTTTTCAATTATATATATTTTTTTCCAAAACTAAAACATTTTCTTTTCATTAATAATAAAAAATAGTACATTTTCTGTAAATACCGCACATTGTCTCTTAGATCTCTTGTCTATAACAGTGAATATTCTATCATATTTCTTATACAAAGATGGGGAAACCTCTATATGCATATTTTGTCCTATCTTATATGAAAGAGGGTTAACTATGTTCTACTAATTCATAAAAAAAAAAGTCAGCTTTCCTTATCACTGGATGTATTCTACCAGGCTATGTAATGAACATCATTTGTCCAATTATATTACCACCTACACAAACAGCTCATAGTTATTTATATTTCTTATTATTACTCTTTTTATATTTCTTATATTCTTTTATGTGACTTTTTTTTATATAAAAGATATTTTTATTTTATTTTTATTATTTATGAAATAAAAAGTATAATTATTTATATTTTTTACTATTTTTTATATAAAAAGATATTAATTTATTTATATTTTGTTAATTATACTTATTATTTTGTTTAGATAATTGAGTTTAGATAGGGGTTTTCAAATTTTTAATATAATTATCAAATATTGCTAGGCTGATGATAGGTATATGCACAAATTAAAGGTTGAGATTTATCTTCAAAGTAGTTATATCAATTTTGCATTTTTAAGTAAATTGATTAATTAAAAAAAATGGGTATGCACAAGTGTATTATAAACTGAATTATGGGTTTTTTGGGCAGGGTAATGATAAGCAATGGATTGCCCATAATATTGTCAACAAAACCTTTTACAATTTAAAAATCTTATGGTAAAGTAGTGGATGACAGTTAAGGAATTGTTCTTCCATTGTTTTTAAATGTATATATGTTGTATCTTACATATTAGTTCTTTTATAATTAATAATAATATTAAAATTAATAAAAAGCATAATTTAATTAAAATTTTATTATGGATTGTTAAGCATCAACATTACCAGAATTTATTTATATAGTTGCATTAAAACAATAAAATTTATTGTTAAAACTTATTTAAAATTGCACCTAAAGATATAAATTTGAGAGGCTCCTACACTTGAGTAATTTTTTTAAAACATGTTAACATTGATTTTTATTTTTAACCATATAAAAATTATGTATTATATGTTAATCTTTTTATATATGATATATATGAATTTTTTGTTTTTCCTTTATAATTTTTTTAATTAAGGTTTACACAGAAAAATCAAAGATAGAATTTGAAGAAGGATGTAGTTCTCTGGTGAAGCAATTCGCTCACTCAAGAAAATGCACCACAACACACACAATTGCATTCATCAAGCCATCAAACCATTACATATATAGGACTAGATTATTGTTGAACAACTTCATGGAATATAGGAACTTCCAAGGAACTCAATCTAATCAAGGCAAACAGTTCAACAAACATAACAAATTGTAATTGTGGGAGAATCTTCTAGAGATTTCTCTCTTATTCCAACACTCCCCATAATCAAGAAATGTGTTTTCTACCACACCCAATTGATTCCTACATACTTCAAATTTTGCCTTTCTAAGAGGCTTTGTAAAAATGTCATCCACATTTTCATTGGTATTACAATAGATTAAATCAATTTCCTTGGACTGCATCTTTTCCCTAACAAAATGATATTGTGTCTCAATATGTTTTGATCTTGCATGGTACATAGGATTGTTGGCTAGCTTAATGGTTCTTTGATTGTCACACTTGATGGTAGTTGGATTTTTCTGTACTTCTCCCACATCTTCAAAAAATTCTCGCCGAAATTGCTTCACATATAGCAATGCACAAAGTTTTATGCTCAATTTCAGTTGATGACAAAGAAATGGTTGTTTCTTATTGTTCCATGCCACATTTCCATATCTAACACTAAATTCATAACCTGAAGTTGATCATTATGTCATCAAGATTTCCAACCCAATCTTGATGCAGGAGCATCCAGCTAAGGGCGTCATGACCGGGTGTTGGTTTCAGCTGAGGAGGAGAGGTCATCATCAATTTGAATTTCATTTGTGTTTGTTAATTAAAAACAGTATTAGGACCCTGTTTTAAGTTTTGTTTTTGTCTGTTAATGAGTAGTTAAGGATAGTACAGTTATGGACAGTACAGTTAGGTAGAAACAGTTGCAGACACCTGGTTGTCTGGTCTCTTGTGTAGTTTAACTTTCTAGTTGTTTACTTTTTAAAAAAACAATAAAGTAACCGGAAAGAAAATATTATCATTGTCTTTTACAAAACGAAAAGATCAAATAGCAAGATAGTTGATAACTGCATAACCAAACAAGCAACTGCCAACAGTTTGCTTAATTGTATTGCAAGGAATTATAAAACAATTGTACACAGCATGGACGAGGTTCGTTCTTTTTGGGACAGAGAATAACAATACGAAACAGAGACATTTTCTTTACTTTCTATTTTCCTGAATCCATCTGAATTGACTACTGTATCTCCTATAATCTATTTTTTTTACATGCAATGTAAAAACAGACAGACAATCTATCAAATTCCTTCCTGAACAAAAGCAAGTTCCCGAATACAAAGTCAAGCAGAAGTATAAGTAAAGCAGACAAGCACATAGGCCTATGCACGCTAAAGAGGCTACAGAGGCGCGAACATACGCTACAATAAAGCATTATCAACAAATACAGTTCCAACGTCGAGTATAAACAAGAGGTAACCCTTTGCACGATAATACCAAATTTCTTTTTATTAATCTTTCACAAATATTGTTACAGTCCACATTGGGGTTTCAAACACGTGAATACAAGTCTACAACCAACAGTTTCGAAGATAAGGAAACCCTCCTTCAGAAACAGAGAAATAGGACGAGGGTTAGGGTTTCAAACCCTTAAAACAAAGTTCTTTATAGCCCAGGGCCGAATCCACATTATATAGTCAACGAACCAGAAAACTAGATTTGTTCACAATTGAACGCATTGCAACCGAACAGGTCGAGCACAATAGAAACACAACCAGAAACCCTTCGACCAAACAAAGACAACAAGGAAAGATCCTACCGGGTCTATTCGAAGAAGGAGACGAGGGTTACACTAACTGGAGACCAGAGACCTGCAAGAGAAACACGACAAGGTATTAGCAACGAGGGTTTGAGAACCAGACAACAAGCGTAAAGACTGTTAGAAAGGGAATGTGAGTGCCAGATGAACTCACCCTCTCGATAGAAAAGTTGGGCAAGAAGAATTACCATTGACCGCGGCCATCATTAAACCAGAACCCTGCTAGCAAGGAGCCAAGACCATTAGCACAAAGAAAAATTGAGAACATAACTTGCATCAGAGAGAGATAACTTACCTTGCCGGAGGAAACAGTCGCGGATGGAAGGGTCCCATTGAGGCCGCGTCCTGAGCACAAGCACATACATATTCAACAACAAATTATGTAGTCATTCAAGTAGCAGAGGAACTGTAAATGAATTTAAAGGGTTGAACAAGCAACCAGAAAGAAGCAGTGAACAACGAGTCATCCAAGAGACAGGAGAACCTCATACAATTCGACCAAAGACGAGCGGAACCAAGCCAGTAAGGCGTAGACCAAGGAGAAACAATATTATTGCATGTCCGTAACTTACCAACAGAATCCACAGTTGCCGCAGGCAAACATAGTTGCAGAATAGTAACAAACCCTCACGGAGTCACAGAGCTCACAAACAACAGCGCAAGGTGAAAAATGACCGGGAGAACCCAATACCCTAGGGTTTAGCCAAACGCGGGACAGAAGCCCGAGGTCTGGACACTTGTCCTCTCGACATACAAACATATTAAAACAACAATCAATTTCCAACCTAAATATCTGCGCTAAACCCTGATTAACAAAATAACTATTATAAATCATTGTAACGACAATTGCTTGATTAATGTGTGATTAGTGATTATTTGTAAGCCAAACACATATTGTTAATCAACACCAGACGGACATTCATAAATATTGTACAATGTATTGTGGGCTAGTCCCATCGTAGTGGTATCAGAGCAGGATTTGGAATTGGCGTGAGAAATGGAGGTAGGAAGACAAGGTCGTGGAAGAGGTGTTCGAAGAATAGCAGAGGAAAGATTGAGGGAGGAGATCATGATCCTTACTGCCCGTTTGGAGGTAGTTGAAGCAGGGAGAAGAAGGGATCCAGAGATAGGAGATGATAGCGAAGAAGAAGTTGTAGCGACAACAGATGGATCGGAGGAAGAAGGACCAGAAATGAGATTGTTGAGGTCGGTTTTAATAGCAAGCAGCAAACCCAAACCAGAAATCCCAAATTATGACGGTAGCTTGTCCACAGAGGTATTGTTGGACTGGATCAGCAAGCTAGATAAGTATTTCGAGTGCAAAGAGATCAGTGAGGACCGTAGAGTTAAGTTCGTTGTGACAAATTTGAAGGGACATGCAGCCTTGTGGTGGGACAGTGTCCAAACAGAGAGAAGGAGGTTGAACAAGTTGTCGATCAAGAAATGGTCAAGGATGGTGGCCAAGTTGAAAGGCATATTTCTGCCTAAGGATTACTAGATTGCACTACACAGGCAAGTGCAGAATCTGAAACAACAAGGGATGACAGTAAGGGAGTACACCGAAGAGTTTTACCGAGTGAACTTAAGGGCCGGTTATATAGAGGACACCCTAGAGAAAACAGTCAGGTATTTAAATGGTTTAAGTTTAGAAATCTTAGATGAAATTAGCATTCTTTCTCCGAAAAACATTGAAGAAGCATATTAGAGTGCTATGAAAGTAGAGGAGAAAATTACCAGAAAACAAAATTCCAGGAGAGGACAGGGAACCGGTAGAGGAAGAGGACAGTCTTATGGCAGAGGGCGAACTACTAGCAGTAATGAAGAAGGCAACGGTTCTAAAGCTTCCAGAACAACAGAAAAAGGTGACAGCACAAGAAGTGGTAGGCCATATCAGCGAGGCAAGGGAAATGGCCGAGGCAGAGGCGCTGGTTATCAATGTTACAGGTGTCATAAGTGGGGACACAGATCGTTTGAGTGTCCTGGGTGGAACAAGCTGGACAGAGGGGTGCGTATGTCGCACAACCAGAAGAAGCAGAGGCACCTCCCCAAGAAGCAGAAAATGCGCCAAAAACAGGGGAAGCCTTAGTTTTGAATAAGGTGTTGTTGAAACCAGCGAAAGAAACAGCTGAACAAACTCAGCGGAAAGCTTTGTTTCAGACGGTGTGTAAGTCACACGGTAAGTGTTGTAAGCTGATTATTGATAGTGGAAGTACAGATAATTTGGTGGCCACAGAGATGGTGGAAAAGTTGGAGTTGAAGCGGTTGAAACACCCCACCCCTTACAAAGTTTCATGGCTGCAAAAAGGCCATCGGTTACTGGTAGATGAGCAATGTGAAGTGGAGTTTCATATCGGTAGATATAAGGATAAATTCATTTGTGACATAATGCCAATGGATGTATGTCACACACTGCTAGGCAGGCCATGACAGAATGATAGGAAGGTGGCATATGACAAAAAGACAAACTGTTATAAGTTTGTCAAAATGGGATCAAGCACACGCTTGTGCCCATCAATGAGGAAGAAACAACAGGGACAAGTGAGACGAGAGTATTGTTAATGAGCAGGAAACAGTTTCTGAAACAAGTTAAGGATAGAAAGGTGAGCTACGTTGTTGTTAGAAGAGCAAAGACGGTGCTGCTACACACAGAGGTGTCAGACTTACCCATAGAAATTCAGCAGATGTTGCAGGAGTTTAACGATATAGTGGTGGATGACTTACCAAATAAACTGCCCCCTAAAAGAAGCATAAGTCATCATATTGACTTTATACCCAGAGCAAGTTTGCCAAATAAGGCAGCATATCGAATGAGCCCCAAAGACAATGAGGAGATGAGAAAGCAGGTGCAGGAATTGCTAGGCAAAGGGTTGATAAGGGAGAGTTTGAGCCCTTCCGCAGTTCCAACAGTTCTCGCTCCCAAGAAAGGAGGAGAATGGTGGATGTGCATAGCCTCGAGGGCCATCAACAAGATCACCATCCGGTACAGATTTCCACTACCACGGATGGACGACATGATGGATTGCCTAAGTGAGGCAACATATTTTTCTAAGATTGATTTAAAGAGTGGGTATCATCATATTCGAATTCGAGAGGGGGATGAGTGGAAGACAGCGTTCAAGACTAATGAGGGACTGTGTGAGTGGCTAGTCATGCCATTCGAATTGAGCAATGCACCCAGTACCTTTATGCAGTTAATGAATGAAATGTTGAAAGAATGCATCGTGAAGTTTGTGATAGTGTACCTGGACGACATATTAATTTTCAGCAAGATGAGGGAGGAACACTTTCGACATGTTCGAAAAGTGCTGGGAAAATTGCAGCAAAATAAGCTGCTGATAAATCTGAAAAAGTGTACTTTTTTGTAAAAAGAGTTAGTTTATTTGGGCTTCGTAATAGCAAAAAATGAGCTGAAGATGGATCCAAAGAAGATTGCAACGATATTCAATTGGCCATCCCCGAAAAGCTTATTTGAGGTACGTAGTTTTCATGGGCTGGAGAGTTTTTACTAAAAATTTATAAGAAATTTTAGTGAACTCTATGCACCTATGTTGGACATTATAAAAAGGCCAGTCAGCGTTTTCGATGGATTGATGCAACAGAGAGGAGTTTTAAGCTACTAAAGAAGAAGATCACAAAGAGACCGATCCTGAGATTGCCAAATTTTAAAAAGATTTTTCAGATTCGTTGTGATGCAAGCGGTACGGCTATTGGAGTTGTACTTAGCCAGGAGGATAAACCTGTTGCATTTTTCAGCGAGAAATTGAATGAAAGCAAGCAGAAGTATTCATCCTACGACAAGGAGTTCTATGCTGTCATCCAAGCGCTAAAGCATTGGAGATACTATTTGCTGGGAAATGAATTCGTTTTGTTCTCGGATAATTCTGCGCTGCATTATGTGATGCAACAGCACAAGCTGAACCAAAAACATGCTAACTGGGTTGAATATTTGCAAATTTCACCTTTGTGTTGAAACACATCAGCGGGCAGGCCAGCAAGGTGGCGAATGCATTGAGTAAAAGAGCCTTATTCTTGCAGGAGAGTACAACGTATTGTACAGCGTATTGTGGGTTGGTCCCATCAAATCTGAATCAAAATAGCCTACCAGTTCAACATTGAAATCATCAGTGTATTTGATACCAAAATTAATTATTCCTTTCATATATCGAAGAACTCTCTTTGCTACTACCCAATGGCTTTCAAGAGGTTTTGCCATGAATTGACTCAAAATACTAATAGGATATGCTATATTTGGCCTAGTTGTAGTGAGATTGTTTAAACTTCCCACTAGTTGACGACACAGTGTACTAACCACCTCTCTTGTCCCATCATTGCTACAAAGTTTGGGATTCTATTTACTGGAATTAATACTTTTCTACATTGGTCCATGTTGAATCTTTTCAGTAGCTCCCTAGTATACTTACTTTGTGTAACCAATGTTTGTCCACCTTCTCTCCATATCTTAAAACCTAAGCAATAATGCAATTCACCAAGGTCTTTCATTTCAAATTCTTGTGACATTTTCCCTTTAACTTTATCAATTGACTAGGAGCATTGCCTATTATAATAACATCATCAACATAGAAAGAAATAATTACATGCCCTTTTATCTGTCTTAATATACATATTAGGATCACTTTTGCTTTTCATAAAACCTTTCTGAACAAAGAAAGAATCAATCTTCATGTACCATGATCTTGGTGTATGTTTTAGTCCATATAATGCTTTCTTTAACTTGCAAACAAGATGCTCTTGACCCTTTTTAACGAACCCTTATGGTTGAGAAAATATACTTATTCTTTTAGTTCCCCATTCAAGAAGGCATATTTAACATCTAGTTGATGTAGTTTCCATTTATTTTTGCGAAGTCTCTTTGTGAATACATTATCATCATACTCATAAGGGATATGCCATGCAACATAGGTGTCATTATTTCATCAAATAAAAATAAAAAATAGATTTCGAAGAAGGATGCAACTCTTTGGTGAGGCAAACACTCACTCACGAGACTGCACCACAACACACACAACTTGTATTCATCAAGATAGAAAACCATTACATATATAGGACTAGAATGTTGTTGAACAACTTCCTGGAATATAGGAACTTCCAACCAACTCAATCTAATCAAGGCAAACAATTCAAAAATACATAACAAATTCTAATTATTGGAGAATCTTCTAAAGATTTCTCCATTATTCCAACAAGTTTGACCATAAAATATCCTTCAAGCAAGTAATATCATAGATATAAATGTTTTATATTATTTTAGAAAGATCGAACATAACAATGTGCATTTCTATTCCCAAATGAGCCAGTGATTTGATGTAATTATGTATAGTCATTATTTATGTAATTTTAAAGATTTTACAAATATGTTAAACCATTCTTGAAAAAATTTCAGGTAGTTTGGTCAAACTCAATAACTATAATGTATTTTGAAGAGGAACAATCGATATTAGGTGAATCTTTATTTCAATATGATGGTTGGACTAAAGGAGGACATTATAAATAATAAAACAAGTTTGAACCTACCTTTAAATAAGAATTTGGTAGAATTCTAACATTTCAAACAATATAATAAGCAGGACATGCATTTTGAAGAAATTCATAATCTCATGAAAAGGAACAAGAATAAAGTTACCTTGGAGACAAATAACATCTAAAGGGCCCAAACACATTTGTGTTTAGCAAGTGTGAATGTATCAAATACATCATAGCCTTGGTAACCACACATTTGGAATTTTCCAATTACTAGTGTGCCAACACTAAAAGAACTATATAGAACTCTCAAAATCATATGAAAACCTACTATTTCATCAAGATAAACAAGAAAAGTCATTGATATAGAATACCAATGGCCCATGGGTGTGGACATTTTGAGCTTTAGGCTTCAATGTTCATGTTTTAGGTTTAAGTGTGTATAATGCACGATTGCATGGTGTGTCTTCATCATGGTGTGAGTGAAGATAGAGACTAACTTTTTCTAATAAGTCCAAAGATTTACTATGTGTGAGTCTATCATTATCTTCAAGTCTCATCACTACTCGGGCATTCTATGCTTATCTTGAAGTCTCAAGTTAATGAATTAGTATTGTGGGTGTCACATAGTACTTAACTTGGAGTCTCAACAATCAAGATCACTACTTTTGTTTTCTGCAATTTTATTTGGAATATATATATAAGTCAACTATCAAATTAACGGTTTGAAAAATAAGATACCTGTAGTAAGTAAGGTGCATATTTAATAAGAAAAATATGGTTAAATACTTATCATATTTATGTCAAGTTGTTTGAATTGGTTAGAATAGTGGTAGTTATCTTGGAACAGACAGATGATTGTTAAATGCCTTTACAAAAGCACAAAATTTATTACAAGAGGGGTAAAGAATGGTCTTTTAACATAAAGAAAGAACATTAGAGGTACAAAGCCCTAACCCTAGAAGAAGATAAAGTGTCAAAATGTTTGGTGGTTAGTTGGTAATTACAAGAGGGGGAAAGAATGCTATTTTAACATAAAGAAAGAACATTAGAGGTACAAAACCCTGACCCTAGAAGAAGATGAAGTGTCAAAATGTTTGTCGGTGGTTAGTTGGCAATCAACTCCCGAGTTGGCAACTTAGTTGGTACATCAACTTCCCAAGGCACAACTTTGGAGTACAATATATGTTTGGGCTGCACAATAACTCATTGGAAAAAAAATATCCAAGGACTACAACTCTACACCAAGGCAAAGGCATCAAACATAGAGGTTTGGAACTCAAAAATGACTTTCGAAGTTTGGGATTCAAAAAAACATAAAAAAAAGTTGCCAAGAAAATAGAGAATTGTTAACTGGGTGAGTAGCCACCAATATCCATATAGATCATGTAATTTTCCTTTTTTATGTTTTTTTATTAAATATAATTAAGAATAATACAGAGCACATTCATATTAACAAAAAATTATAAATACTAATAAAAATCATCATTAATTAACTATTTTAATATTTATTTCTTTTCTACCAAATAATCTCATAAAAAAGGTCCAAGTCTAAGTCTAGAAATAACTTCACAAAAACCACCCACTATCATTTTGCCAACCATACCTCTACTCATGCAAATTACTAAAAAGTAGAAATCTTGGTGTAGGGAAAATCTCTATAATCAAGTAAAAATGTGAATATTAATTAGTTTAACTTTTAATTAGAGATCAATTCACCAATAACCAATTTTCCTTTAACAGTGAATGAGTAATCAAGCATGGAAATTACTTTTTAGATTATTATGATAACACAAGTTTATGAGTTTACCAGTGCCCTGTTGGATTGCTATAAATAACTTTAATGAGTGAGACCACAAGATTTAAACAGGTTAATTTAGATTGTGCTGGTCACGATTTCACAATTATGTTTTAGGAGATGTTTACAACGTTCTAATGTGCTTAGAAAATTAATAATCCAATTCATGACATTGACTACATCATGATCATCCTCAGCGATTAGCTATCAAATTTAGTCACTCTCACTTTTACAAAATGGTATCGTTCTATATTGGTGAGACATTAGAAAGCTAAAAAGATGTTTGT